>BMAC01000060.1:2170026-2197074 GCA_014905375.1 Phtheirospermum japonicum | reverse complement strand
TGATTTTTTCTTGCATTGCAGCAGCATACTTTAGAATAGTATAGAATTTCAGCGATTATTTTTGAATTTCAGCGATTAGTATAGAATTCTGATTTTTTTTCTTGCATTGCCAGCAGCATACTTTAAAATCAGTTCACTTTTTCATTTTTTGGGCAATAGTTTTTCGCTGGTTTCGAATTGCAACAGATAGTTTGCAAGAAGATATTTTTCAGAATTCGTTTCGAATTGTTGCGAACTGCAGCAGAACGGGTTCGAGTAGTTTAGAATTACAACACATAATCTGGCTGCTATCAAATTTCAAACTGCTCATACAAAGAGTTTCGAATCGCGGCAAATAGTTTTCACGAAATATTTTTTCGTGAAAATCATTTTATCTGTTTCACAAAACTGATTATAAACTACTCGTATAGAGAGTTTTAAATCATTCGAACACAAATTTTGATATGTGTCGCAATTTCTTCATTGATTGAATAAGATAATTGTTGTAGTTCAATCCAATTCATCTTTTAATTATTAAATATCTTTAAATTAGAAAAAGGTGCTTACTAAAGCATTATATTGTAGGCTTAATGGAACTACAGACTGAGCGTCCTCTTCGAATATGGCTTATTTAGTCGAACACAGTCCTAAAAAACATTTTACAAACTACTCGATTGGGTAGTTTATAATTAATCTAGATTGCGAATCTATTTTTCTGGTAGTGTAGTTTAGTATTATGTAGTTTACATAATTTCAACTGAAAATTTTAACTACAAAATATCAATCGCCAATACACAGTTGATAACACAAAAATTAGCTTGGTGTTGTTTGCAAATGGATATTGATGGTAAGTCATCTATTTTTCTGAATACTTTTTTTCAGAAATCTTTTGTTCTTCTCAGTTTCATTTTTCAGAGGATTTTGTGTCAAGTTTTGAATTGAAAATATAGTTTTCTGAGTTTTTCCGAATATTAGTTTCATGTTTGGAATTCTGATATTTTCCTACATTGCAGCAGTATAATTTTCATGAGAACTGCAGCAGAATGGTTTCGAGTAGTTTAGAATTACAACYGATAATCTGGCAGCTATCAAATTTCAAACTGCTCATACAGAGAATTTCGAATCGCMGCAGATAGTTTTCACGAAATCTTTTCGCGTGAAAATTATTTTACCTTTTTCACAAACTGATCATAAATTACTCGTATAGAGAYTTTTAAATCATTCGAACACAYATTTTGATATGTGTCGCAATTTCTTCATWGTTTTAATAAGATAATTGTTGTAGTTCAATCCAATTCATCTTTTAATTATTAAATATCTTTAAATTAGAAATATGTMCTTACTAAAGCATTATATTGTAGGTTTAATGGAACTACAGACTGAGCGTCCTCTTCGAATATGGCTTTATTAGTCGAACCCAGTCCTAAAAAATAGTTTCCAAACTACTCGATTAGGTAGTTTATAATGAATCAAGATATCGAATCTAATTTTCTGGTAGTGTAGTTTAGTATTAGGTAGTTTATAATTAGTCTAACTACTTTATTTTCAAACACAGCCATAATAAAAAGATTCCAAACTATTATAATAGCTAGTTTATAATTAGTCGAATACTAAGCTTACTAACAGATTCCAAACTACAKTATTATGTAGTTTATAATTAGTCGCACAAAACCTAAACATAAAAATTCCAAATTAATCTATCAGATAGTTTATATCTAGTCGAACACAGTCCTAATCTGTAGTCCAGATAAGAACTACATCTTTTAAGTGCAGCCACCTTTTCTTTTAACACAATTGTCATTTTGTTTAGAGTGTTATGTCATTCCGCACGCATTTTCAAGGTATTTTTTGATTCTGATTTATATAGTAGTTTAGAATATAATTGCTCGGTTTTTTCATACTGTGTCCAAACTATTTGACTATGTAGATTCTAAGCATTACACTACAAACTTACCTAATGCCAAGTACTTATTTCTTGTAGTAGTTTAGAATAATAGTATTTGAGTTAGTGTAATTGTGAATTTTTTAAAATTAATTGTTAATTATCTTTTAACTTTCTTCCCGCTGTAAGTTGTTTTTGCTATTTAATTTATATTGTAGTTTATAATAATCCAACATTTTTTTATATATTTGATGTAGATTTGACCGACTACGGAGGTATCATCGTTCTATGTAGTTATGCCGGCGAGACGCTCGCAGTTGACGCGGAAGCCGGATTCTCTTTCGATGACCTGGTTCTGAGAGTCCGAGCAAATTGGAGTGAACTAGAGACTCTGGATATGAAAATGCATTATTCCATTCCGAATTGTCCAATGTGCGTCATTGGCAATGAGTCTGATTTCAAAGCAATGGTTAACCTTTTAATATCGTTTGGGTTAGTTCGAGTTAGAGTCGATATCTCAAGCAATTTAGTTCAAACCAGAGCCCCGTCTATGTCTACTTGTTCGAACAATGAGGACATTTTATCAACCTTGGTCCCGAGCTACACAAAGCGATTATTAACTGCTGATTGGTACAGAGAGGTATCAACCGTCGGACAAAAGTACGAAGGTGGGGTCAAAGAATTTAGGATTGCACTACGTAAGACGACAATCGGCGTTAGGTTTGAATTTGAATTTTTAAAGAATGATGCGGATAGGGTCACAGCCAGATGCTCAGACTTTAATTGCACTTGGTTTGTTCATGRGTCTACCGAGCGTGTTAATAGTTTTTTTTACGTAAGAGAAATAAACAACACACACACTTGTGGATCTTGTTTCCCATCCCTCAAACACAATCAGATTAGTTCTGAGCTGATTTCCTTCTTGATATTAGAAGATGTTCGGCAGGCTTTGGGTACTCGCCCCATTGATATCGTGAAGTTGTTCTCCAGTAAATACGGTTTATCAATTACTTACAAAATGGCGTATCTTGCCGTGGAGAAAGCCAGAGAATGTGTTCTTGGGGATTTTGAAGATTCATTTCAGGGATTGGATTTCTATGTCGATTGTCTTCGAAAGTCAAACCCTGGGTCGCATATTATTTTAGATGTTGATGATTCAAACAGCCGTTTCAAAAGGATTTTTGTTTCATTTGCGTCATGTATTGAAGGGTTTAATTTTTGTCGACCTCTGATGTTCATCGATGGAACACACTTGTTAGGTAAATTCAAGGGTCACCTTCTTGGTGCTACCGCAAAGGATGGAGATAATGGTAAAATTATTCTCATTTCGTTATATTTTTGATCATTTGTTTTGATTAATTATCCTCAATTTTTCTACATTAGAGGCAGAACTTAATGGCAGTGTAGTTTAGTATTATGGTTCAATATGTCAGAGTAGTTCACAATTATCATTCAAATCAATCTCATGGTCTTAAAAACTACATACTTCCTACATGCAAGCCTGATTTTTACGAAAGTCTAGTTTAGCATTATTGTTCATTTGGTAGAGTAGTTTGCAATTATAATGCAAACCAAACCCAAAATCTTAAACACCTTCTACTGCATACATTCGAGTCTAATTTTCCTGGTAGTGTAGTTTAGTTTTAATTTACGAACAGAGTAGTTCGTAATTATTTAAACAGAGTAGTTRGTAATTATTTAAAGAGAGTAGTTTGTAATTTTTAAAAAGAATAGTTTGTAATTATTAAACAAAGTAGTTTGTAATTATTTAACAGAGTAGTTTGTAATTATTAAAAAAATAGTTTGTAATTATTTAATAMAGCAGTTTGTTTAGATTTAAAAAATCGTACTGTAATTAATGAACTAGTTCTTTTTTGATTTCATATTGTTTATGATGACACAGAATTTCACAACTCATAGTGTAATATCATAATATTTTTGTCTATTTTACTCGCAGGGTTGTATCACATAGCGTTTGCGATAGTGGACTCGGAGAATTCAAGTAACTGGCGTTGGTTCATGGTGAATTTGAAGAACATCTTGTCGCCGTTTCGTGAAGTGACGTTTGTGTCTGAGAGGAACCCTGGCCATCTTGATGCGATGAGTAAGGAGTTCCCCGGAAACCCACACGGACATTGTTTGAACCACTTGATCACAAACCTAAAATATAKATATTGAGGTAGAAACTACTCAAAGAGTTTGTGGGGTCGACTAGAGTGGCTTCTAAAAAAGGAAGCGTATGCATCTACGGTTGAAATGTTCGAGGAGTTTAAGGAGAAATTTATTAAGGAAGGAGGAGATGCGGCTAGGAATTTCCTTGACAACATGGATGTTACACAATGGGCCAACGCTTATTTTCGGGGCAGGCGATACGGGGAGATGAGCTCAAACGCTGCTGAATCATTTAATAAATGGATATTAGAGGAAAGAAATCTTCCAATCACCAAACTTGTAGACACCATAAGGATCAAATTGATGGGTCAAATCAGTGGTAATCAAATAATCATCATTTTTATTTATCAATCGACAAGGTTCTCTCTTCTTAAATCCTTGTACAAGTTTTGCGGTTTTATTATATCTAATTCTTAATTATTTTGTTTGCATTTATAAGCGAGGGAAATCGTTTGCAAGGCGTGGACGACAGATTTGTGTCCTTCGATTGTCAAAAAACTCCAATTACTCACAGATCAAGCAAGGTTGTGGCCAGTCACTCAGTCGTCGGAGTCAGTTTTTGAAGTGCACAGCAACCCATCAGTGGAGGTGAAACTCGACTGCCGAACATGCACATGCAGACAGTGGCAAATTTGTGAACTTCCATGTTCACATGCTTTGGCATGCATCTTGCYCARCGGCAGGCCTATTTCAACTTACGTGGATGAGTTTTACCACGTCGATGCATACGTACGTTGTTACTCATATCATATTAAGCCAGTTCCAATGTTCGGAAGGTCACAAGATTTTAGCGACACACAAACAGTCATTCCACCGACGACTAAGTGGCCACCTGGAAGACCAA
Source organism: Phtheirospermum japonicum (assembly GCA_014905375.1). NCBI lineage: Eukaryota > Viridiplantae > Streptophyta > Magnoliopsida > Lamiales > Orobanchaceae > Phtheirospermum > Phtheirospermum japonicum. The sequence continues at coordinate 2,192,197 of BMAC01000060.1, read as the reverse complement.
GGAAGAAAAGAAATTTGTCACAGGGCGAGCACATACCAAGAAGAATTAAATGTGGTAGATGTGGTCGTGTTGGGAATCATAACAAAAAAAGTTGCATCGGACCACTTAAGTGAACACGAGGGTATAATCTCTATGTAGTAATGGTTTGTTATCTTCATGTGAGTAGTTGGACTTTGTTCAATAATTTTTCATTGTGTTGGTAATTAAATTCTTCTAATTTTATAAAGTTTGTTCGTAATTATTTAAACATAGTAGTTCGAATTTCAAAATAGAGTAGTTCATACTTATTTGAACACATTAGCTCATAATTATAAACAGAGTACTTTGGAATTTCTAAARAGAGTAGTTCAGAATTACTTAACAGAGTAGTTCGTGCTTATTAAACAGAGTAGTTAGTAATTTTTTAAAAGAGTAGTTCATAATTATTCAACAGAGTAGTTCATAATTATGTAAAAGAGAAGTTCGTAYTTATTTAAGACAATTGTTTGTAATTATTTAAACAGAGTAGTTCGGAATTTCTGAACAGAGTAGTTCACACTTATTTYAACACATTAGTTCATAATTATTAAACAGAGTAGTTCAGAATTACTAAACAGAGTAGTTCAGAATTACTTAACAGAGTAGTTCGTGATTATTCAACAGAGTAGTTTGTAATTATTTAAAAGGGTAGTTTATAATTATTCATCAGAGTAGTTCAATWTTATTTAACGGTTAACTTCATTTTTTACCTTCTTAGTTATTTAAACAGAGTAGTTCGTAATTATTAATCAGAGTAGTTTYTATTTATTAAAAAGAGTAGTTCATAATTATTTACCATTGCAGTTCTTACTTATTTAACAGAGCAGTTCGCTTATATTCAAAAGAGTAGTTCTTAATTATTTAAACAGAATAGATCGTGATTATCTAATAGAGAAGTTCAAATTTATTTAACAGAGTAGTTTGAGATTATTTAACATACTCCATTGACAAGAGTAAAAAAAAAAATCGAAAGATAAATGATATTCTGAATGAAAAGTGGACAAAATGTAAATTCAACATGACTGCAACAAAATATATTATTTTCAAATGTCTCCAACCAAAAGATGTACATCAGCTCTGTACGCAAACAAAAAATTCCCCTCGCCCTAGCTACCATCATTTTAAATACGCAAACTAATACCAAACTAAGAGTCAATCTCATCGAAGAAAAATAAAAAACAGTACGCATCAGATTCGGCAACATATCGTACTCCTCGATTTTATAACAAGCTAGGGCTAACTATGGATTCAATGACTTCAGCCTTGAAACTATTCATGACATCACTGTCAACGTCCACCGGAAAGTCTTGGTTCATCACTACATGCTTCATGAAGTAGCATGTGAACATCGCACAGTCACTCCTGTAGAAATCACACAAGCATTTTTTATAATCCAAAAATGACCAGTTTACATAATTTCAATTTAAAATTACTCTTTCTTACGTCTGTCCTTGGGAAGGTACCCAGGTAACCGGGATAAGAGGTAGTTCGCATTGCTGTGTTGAGAGTTGGAGGTTTACTTTTGCATTTTCCCCCGACTTAGCATCAATGATTTTCTTTTGCATTTCACGAAAAAACAGAACAGTTTCACAGATTGTAAGTTTTATAAACTACTTTTTAAATTTTAATAAAACAGTTTAGAATAATTCAGTGGTAATTTCGAATATGTAAACGTTAGTTTATTTTAAAAAAAGAAGTTTCAGTTCCCAGCTATTTCATCAAAAATAGTTTAATATTTTTGAATCATTCGTTTTGATTTATATAAAAATAGTTTATTATTTTTAGTTGTAGTTTTGAATCTCATCGTGAAATTGAATATAGTATTTATGAATGTTTCATACGTAGTTTTGAAGAGGTGAACGTTAATTTAATTTCAAATGTAAAATTTCGGTTCGGGCTATTTAATAAATAATACTTTAATATTTTTAAATCAGTAGTTTTAAAACATATGAAAGTAGTTTATTATTTTCAAGAGCAGTTTTCAATATGTTGGTCAAATTGAAAAGAGCAGTTTTGAATGTTTCAAAAGTAGTTTTGAATTTGTGAAATCTAGTTTATTTTTTAAAGGGAGGATTCGGTTCCAAACTATTAAAACAAGAGTTTCTTTATACTTTTGAATCTGTAATTTTGATTTTACTAAAACTAGTTTATTATTCTGAAGCTGGTTTTTGAATTGCAGCAGACAGGAGCGTGCAAATTTTCGTAAATGTTCTACTTCTAGTCAACCAATCAAAAACTGTAGACTCATTAACAAGCAATGTATGCAATAATAGTTTTATTTTGTGAAATATTAGTTTTTTGTGTTTCTTTAAAACTAGTTTATTATTAAGGACTGAATTACAAAAAACTTACCAGTTTCTCTGCGTCTAGTAGGTACTTATATTTTTGAGTGCTCTTACGGGGCCTCTTAGAATTGAAAAAACCTCCAATGCTCATTCGCTACGTCCAATACCAACAATGTCCAGTGATTGGCACTCGAACCACTGTCGTTCCCCCCGGACACTATTGGAAATAATATTAGTGCCTCCTCATCTCTTGACGCAGTCACAACTTCATTTATCAATTGTTGGCTACCGAAACGAACGATACGTGTCTGCAAAAAATAAACATACTTTTGCCATCAATCTACGCTATAGATAAAAAAAAGAAAAAATCATTACTACTGCCTATGAAGATTCTTACCCAACAATCCGCTCGAACAATCGTAATTTTTTTACCCTCCGAGTAAGTCCTCAACAAGTGTGCTCCGTAAGCATCAACGACCTTTTTCATGTAAATCGGAATATTCATCATTGAACAACACAGACAGAATATTTATATTACCGAACAATCTAATAATATATAGTTCACTATATAGAATTTACACGAAATTAAGGATTCCAAAGAAATTGCATCATAACCACACTACCTCGTCCAAATATTCCAAACTACTTGTTTAATTCCAAAATACAAAAAATGGGAATTCCTAATTAAAAAGTAGAATGTATTAAACAAATGACAGAGTAGTTTATAATTATCCAAACTACTCATGCAAACTAAGACACCTACATTTTATATATAGTTTACGATATAGAATTTATTCGACCAGATATACTTACGCAGTTGCTGACGTAGACCCCTTTCAAAATTTCCATGGTTTGTTTCACTGTGACGAGGACAACAGATTCTTCATCGAATCAAATGCCTATGATTATATTGGCGAATATAAAGAATGGTATTTTACATACTTGGGTCCCTTGTTGTATTTATCTAAGAAAGCAGTCAGACATTTTTCGGATAAGTAGTGTGCGCAATGTCCACGGTATTTCTGGTCAAGCATACGTAGAAAATCAGATTTATCTTTATATTTCCCCGCATCACTTGGAACAGCCGGAACTTGTGTTTTTCGTCGAGCAAGATTTAGCTCATACTCAAAGTCGTCATCAACTAAAGCTTTCCTCTGTTTTCTCTTAATCCTCTTCACCATTGAATTCTGACCAACCATTGTCTCATTGACCGCTTCTGGAGTACATGCAGAATGTAGATCCGTACTACTAGCATGATGTGCTTGTGTTACTGCGTGCACTACCGGCTCCACTACATCCATGTACCAATTGTTCACATTTACACGATAAGTTAGTTACTATGTTTGGTTGCACAGAGTTTAAAATACAAAGAATTATTTAACAGAGTACTTCGTGATTATTAAACAGAGTAGTTTGTAATTATTTGATAGAGTAGTTCGTAATTATTACCCTTACTAGTTTGCAATTATTTGACAGATTAGTTCGTAATTACTTAACCGTTATTTAATAGAGTAGTTCGTAATTACTTAACAAAGTAGTTTGTAATTATTTAATAGAGTAGTTCGTAATTACTTAATAGAGTAGTTCGTAATTATTTAATAGAGTAGTTCATAATTTCAAAGTTACAATTAAAAACTACTATGTTTGTTTAATGACAATTATTGGTTTCACAGAGTTTAAAATAAAAATAAAATTATGAACTACAGGGTGTTTTTAAGTAAACCTGTCGTCGGATTTGCCAATCGATTCCGTTTGAATTTTATTGAGCTATTTTTGCTCCTCAAGCATCAGCTCAAGTTGGGAAATTCGGTTATTCGACTCCTGCAGCTCCTTTGTCCGTAGATTATATTCCCCACGGAGCTCCGACAATTGACTCGACTTAGTCGCTAGTCCTTCACTCAGATTCCATATATTGTCATTCTTGTTCTTCAATTCTTCCTCCGCTCTCTTCAGCTTCACCACAAGCTCGGCATATGGCAATTTTTCACCTTCTAGCGTCGGTTCCAAAATACTTATTGGCACCGCATTTATAACATTATCAGCACCTACCAAATCCATTATTTGTTCTTTTAAACGTTTATTTTCCTCATCCAATCTGGCATAGTCTTCCGGCAGCTGGTTGTGAGTTTTCACGAGTGATTCATTTATGTTCTGTGCGCCGATATTACCTCCCTCGAAACCTCTGAATTCTTCATCTCGCACGCCAGCATCAATTCCGCCACCACCGTCTCCATCATTGGACCTTTGATTTGTATATCCATCCTTCATCCCTTCTCCGACCTTTGTGCCTGTCTTCCTATTTTTTATTTTGAATAGGAACTCTGTGCTCTGCTAATCTCTCCATCCAGCCCTCTGCATTCTTTTTCTCGAAGACCATTGTCAATTCCTACACCAATCTCTCCCTCATTGGACTTTTGAGTTGAATTTCCGGCACTCACCCCTTTTCGGACTTTATTGTGCGCATTCCAATTCTTTAGTCTGTCATAAGATGTCACTTCCGTAGTCGTCGGCTGGAGTTGACACGCGACAATCTGCACAAAATGATTTTTTATAAAATAGAACAGAGTAGTTTCAAATTTAACAAGATCAGTTTTTAATTTCTCACGTGTGATTTTTCGAAAAATTTCAAAAGCAGTTTCAAATTTTTTCCTTGTAGTTTGAAAACATGGGACAGACACGTCTAATTAAGTGATTTCAAATGTGTTTCCTACATTTGAGATTTTAAAAACCTAGGAGAAACATTACTATTAAAGTAATATCAATATTAGTTCCTATAGTAGCATTTTTTTTTAGTATTTCCGAATCGATCAAGACTATTTTTTAATTTTTCAAGATAGTTGTAATAATAAACTACCCAGATTTATAAACATTTACAAATACCTGCAAGCGGGTACGACATTACATAGGAATATTCGTCGCCGTGCAATATAAACATACCTAATCTTCTGCAATCTCAGCAAACAGCCCCTTGTTTACTACTTCTTTCAACTTCGGCAGGTGCCACTTCACCAACCGTGGGACCCTGCAAAGAAGATCAGATCGTTCGTCGATGACACGCACATGCTCACACAACCAATACTGCAATAATTGAAGAAAAAAGATACAGAATATCATGTTTTAAACATTTGAAAATTGAATAATTAATTAGAAGCAAGCACATAAGCCGCACTACATCCTCGACATCATCTACTAAGGCTTCAGCCACGTTTCTAGAGAGCACCTCACCCAGCTTGTCTTTAATTAGCTTCTGATTTAAAACAGTTTTCCCCTCAAACATCCTCGTGCAAAAGGTCCATTCCTTCTTTTTCCCCTTAAACACTTCTATACTCTTATCACCATCTACAATACCAAAAATTAGCTGAACATCCAGCTTCGTCAGACATACCTCAGTCCTACCTAGCTTGAGTTTTTGGCTTTCAGGATTGAAAATGCTCATAATGTCTTCGGTGATGTTATCTATCCTACGACAATCGAAATATACTATCCTACGCAAATATATACACTTGAACAAACGGTAAAAAGGCGTCTTCCTCATAACCTCGAAATGTTCATTTTTAAATTTGTCAACGTAATCAGAAAAGACGCTGACGATGCTGGACATGCTGCACCGGCATTGCCTACAAATAAATCACAAAATACGCCACTGAAAAACACCGCTTTTCATGAATAAAAATCACTCAGTCGAAAAATGAACAAGCATAATTATCTTACTCCTTCTTTTTCGTGCTTTTAGTTGAAGCGGCCATCTCCTCGGTTACCCTGGGTAAAATTCAAAATGTACAGTTTCAAATATATACTAACAAGTTTCAAATATATATTAAGCAAAATAATATCGACAAACAAAACGACAAATGATATCTATACAAAATATAAATCTAAACTACTGAGTCAATTACAAAGTACATCAACTACATGTTGGAAACAACTTATTCAATTCCACAATACATATCATATAATTCAAGAATACCAAGTATTTTCTAATTACTAAATGAGAGATTAGTTTATAATTTTCCAAATTACTCATCCCATACAAATTATGCAAAATTCCAGACTACTTGTTCAATTCATAAAAACATAAAAGACATTTCCATACTACTAAGTTGTTTATTATTAGAAATTGCAGAGTAGTTTGTAATTCTTCAAACTACTCATCCAAACAAGCACAACATATTGGAAACTACTCATTCAATCCCAGACTAAGAATATTACATAGTAGTTTGTAATTTTTCAAACTACTCACCCAAACTAGCACGACGCAATATATTGGAAACTACTCATTCAATCCCCAACTGAGAATATAAAATTCTAACTCAGTTCCAAGCTCTCTTGTGCAAAAGGGACAACAACAGCAAACTGCATCAAAATTATTGATTCATAATTGCAACACAGTTCTCATACATTCAAAACTACTCTTGGAAACTACACAGTTTTCACACATTCCTCAAACTACTCATCCAAACTATAACAACAGAGCGGGTATTGGAAACTACTCATTCAATCACAGACTAAGAATGTTACGGAGTAGTTTGTAATTCTTCAAACTACTCACACAAACTAGCACGACAATATATATTAGAAACTACTCATTCAATCCCAGACTAAGAATATTACAGAGTAGTTTGTAATTCTTCAAACTACTCACTCAAACTAGCACGACGACAGATATTAGAAACTACTCATTCAATCCCAAACTGAAAATATAAAATTCCAACTCAGTTCCAAACTCTCTTGTGCAAAAGGGACAACAACAGCAAACTGCATCAAAATTACTGATGCATAATTGCAACACAGTTTTCATACATTCAAAACTACTCTTGACAAAAAATAAGTGAATTAAACTACTCTAATTATCTACTCCTACATAACGACTAAGTAGTTTATAATTGCGAAATCAGAGAGTAGTTTCTAATTATGCAACAATTTTTCCCCACTAGTGATCCAAACTACAACAGGTTCATAATGCAATCAACTTATCCGAACTACTTATTCAACATTCAGTTTTTACAGGAGAATGACATCGACATTCGGAATTACTAAAAACACAAATTCAAAACTACTGTTCAAATAAATTCCAAAAAAAAAAAGTTGAATAGTTTTACAGTTAAGGTTACACCCACCGTTCATTTCAGTTTACAATTTAATTTGAGTTTATAATTTTAGAGTAGCTGGAAACACACATCAATTTAAAACAGTTTGCAAAAAATAATAATAATAATTTGATGGCCAACAGTATATGATTTGAAAAAAATTACAAACAGATAACAGTTTATAATTTGAAAACTTACTTGGAGGGTTTGTTCTTCTTCGCCATCCTTAGCATATGACGGGAGATTATTTATAGCAGTATTTGCAGTATCAATTTTCGCATAGGCAGGGATTTCTTTTACGAACCAAGATTGCGTTTCGACAATTTCGATTCCTTCACACTCTCAGTTCCGCTGGGTACGGGATTGGATTAAGACGAGTTTAAAATCTGAATCAATTACAGATTCACCTTCCCTTGTTCAAAATACGCCGGTTGTGTGAGATTAATTTGCATGTCGGTTCAGAATATCAGAAAAGAAATCTGGTTTAACACGTTGGGATCGTCATTTGGAGTTTGGAATTATAATTTCCAGTTTCGAATTGTCAATTTTGTTTGCGAGGGATAAGTAAGAGTAGTTCAATTATGATTAAATTACGGGTAATAAAAAAGAAAGAGAATTTTTATCATATAAATTCCCATTTCATTAGCGTCTCACACGATTATCAATCTCAAAGGGTATTATTGTATAAACTAGTTAGGTTAGGATTTATAGGGAATTCTTAATTTGACAGGACTACAAGGGAATATTTTTATCCCTTTTGGAGTAGTTGGGAATTTTTCATAATTTAAATATATTAGAATTTTACTAAATCAACCCCATAAATTCCTTATTTTATTCTATTCTAATATTTAATATAAACAAAAAAGATTATAAAATAAAACAAAGAAAAAACAACGAAGAAAACGCGGAAAAGCAAGAAGACGAGAAAGAGAAAAAAATGAAGAAGAATGATAAGAAAAAAATGAAGATATCTTTTTTCCGAAACATTATGAAATAAAACAACAAGAAGGCGGATCATAATAAGCAATCAAACATTTAGGGTAAGTCTCTTATATAGAAATTGGTGTTCCTAAAAAAAAAAAAACTTGAAAAAAAGAATTTGGACTACGTATGGTTCGACTTTGGTTTCTAGAACAATGAAGCAGTGTTCTTTTTTTTATTTTTGAACAAATGTGTTATGTTCGATTTTTTTTTTAGAACAAATGTGTAATGTTCGAAAATTTTCATAGAACAAGTGTCTAATGTTCGATTTTTTTTAGAACACTCTGTTTTAGGCAAAAAATAGACTGTTCAAAGCAAATTTTCGAACTTGAAATCCATGTTCGAAAATTTGGTCCGAACAGTCTGTTTTTTCACAGAAATTATGATATGTTCGAAAAAAAATTCCGAACAACCTGTTTATATTCATTATTACCAGTTCGAACACAACCCCGACAATGAACCCTAATAAACCAATTTATGACGAAAAAGTGATGAAAACGCACAAAAATAGCAATGTGATTATTGTAACACTGAAAAATTGTGGAGAAAACTTGTATCATTCATTTTATTTATACTAGCATCCTTCATTACTGGGTTTTGTTTTGAGGTGGCTCTTGAAGGTTTTGGGAAGAAGAAGATGTATTTTTTATTTTTTTTTAAATCAATTTTATAAGAGGGTTATTTTTGTCTTTTCAAATATGTGTATTTTTGTCCAAAAAATAATGAGATCAACTTATAAAATTTTGGGGTGACAATATCCGGCCCATTTTTTAAGCCTTCCTCTTCATTTCTCACCATCCCGTCATTTCTTCCTAAACTCCCTACTCCTTACTGGTACTCTCTCTGTTGTTTGAGTGTGTAAATTGTATTTTCCGTCATTTTTGGATTTCGATGTCAGATTTTGTATTTACTTTATATGGGTAGCAAATTGTAGGTGCAAATGGGCCCGTTTACATTAGCTATTGATGCAAAGAGCTCTTCTGGATTATTTTCGGGTAATATGAATTCTCTATCTATACAAGCTGTTTTATTTTTTTAACCTCGTTTAACTGCTTAATCTTCTGAAACTGGACAGGAATATGTTTGCAAATTTGAAAGTTACCAGAAAAATCATATTGCGCTGATGAGTTTCTCTTCATGATTGATTATATTGATGATTTAATAGGAAAAATAAATGATTGATAAAATGCGTCATCTATCAAGAAGGGAATTATGTCTTAATTCTGTGAAGTAAATGGTGCATATAAGTAATTATGGGTGTTTTTATGAATTTAATTTTCTATTAAATGTTTTCTGGGTTTATTTCATAACAGGTGAGTTTTTTTTTTGTTTTTTTTGCAGATGCTTCTAATAGGAAAATGCAAGACCGCGTGGAACCAAAAAAGTTCTTTGCCTCAGTCAATGTGAAAGATGAAAAGCCATTTGATTTTTTACGTATATTATTTGGTACGCTTGGAATGTAGTTCCATATTTTTCGTATTTCTTATTTGTGAATGTATTTACATAAGAACAACCAAGACTGAATAGACATTCTTCAATGACACCTTTCAGAGCTTTTGACTGTTTTGTTATTTATTTTTCAGAGGGTGTTATAGCAGGTGGCACAGCTGGTGTTGTGGTTGAAACAGCTTTATATCCTATTGATACAATAAAAACACGTCTGCAGGTCAATTTCTCATATGTACTATGTAGTGCTAAAAGAAGGTTTTAATCATCTAATATTTTGAATGCTAAGCTACCCGACAATTGTAGATGATTCATATTAGTTATCTTTGACTTGATTGTTTTAAGTTGGCACCTGATATTTGCATGCCCGACCTTAATCCCCCTTCTCCAAAAAAATAAAAAAAAGATGCCAAATCCCGTGTTACATTTTTAAATATATTCTGGATGCGAATGCAAATAAATTGTGGTTTGCTTCGCCTCAATGCTGACTCAAATGAGAAGGGGATGAAGAAGGATGTATTATGATTGCATTTGAAACTTGTTTCTACACTAATGTCATTGGCACCTTTTATTTGACTTAGTATTTTAATTCTTTTTCAGGCCGCACGTGGTGGAGGTAAAATAATTCTTAAAGGGTTATATTCTGGACTTGCTGGAAATATTGCTGGGGTTTTACCGTAAGAACATGTGTTTAATGCATTTGCTGAACGCTTACACAAAACCTAATGGTGAAATATGATAATGAGAGTTGTTTACTCCTTCACATTCTATTTTAGGCTATTTATTTTGGTACAGTGTGCATACCTGTAATAGGCAGTGCGTGCATATTTTAATACTTTTTCTTCTAACCATGTCAAAATTATTTTTTTCGTTTGGGATGTGTATACAGAAAATGAGCAAACATTAAACTTATTTGCGCTTTATGGTTTTGTGTATGAATTTTAACTGTTGCTTGAATTCATAGTAGTTTGTAAGTCAGTCAAGCAACCCTAGAATTAGAACATAGGATAGAGGACTTGTTCCATCATTATGATGACAATGAAAATGTATCGTGTGTTTTACTTGATTAAGTGACACCTGTTTCTGGTTGTGCTTATGGGACTACTAATAGTTAACATTGTTATCTGTTTCAATAACCATTTTTGTTTTTTCTAAAAAAAGAATGAATAATTGTGCGATGCTTAAATTGATTGATTATTTCTATGACAGCGCATCTGCTGTTTTCGTTGGCGTTTATGAACCTGCCAAGCAAAAACTCATACGGAGCTTACCTGAAAATCTCAGTGCTGTGGCTCATCTAGTAAGAGGATCTGTATTTTAAGTTGTAACCTAAAAAATCATTAGTACATTGTAATACTTGCATATTAATCATGAAATTTTCTGGGAATTTCATGGAGTATTGGAAATTGATATGCTCTTTACAGAATTTGGTCTTTTAGAAACTTGCATTATTTCTCCATTTTAGTCTCTGGTTTTTATGTAGACTGCAGGTGTACTTGGAGGCTTTGCTGCTTCTTGCATTCGCGTTCCTACGGAGGTAGATGATTTTAATCTCTTTCTCACTTGTCTCCTTTCTTACTTTAGCGCAAGTTATCTTTCTGGATATTTTTCTTGTTTATATGCTCCATTCTCACCTTGCATAATATATACATGCTATTATTGCTCATTTCATGCCTAGTCTTGATGCTTCAGGTTGTAAAGCAACGGATGCAAACTGGGCAATTTGCTTCCGCCCCTGATGCTGTTCGCCTTATTGTCTCCAAGGAAGGCTTTAAAGGGCTTTATGCTGTATGCTACCTCTTGCTCTTATCTTTATTTGGGATCAACTTGTCCTGTTTCTGTTGGAGAGTGGTTTGGGGGTATTTTCCTTTTTTATGTGTTCCAACTGTCTTGTCTTCCTCCACTGGTATTAGGTTAGTGTACTATAAAGTAACATATGTATGTATGTATGTATGTATGTATGTATGTATATGTATGTATGTATGTATGTATGTATGTATGTATGTATGTATGTATGTGTGTGTGTGTGTATGTATGTGTGTGTGTGTGTGTGTGTGTGTATTTATATATATATTCTAAATTTCGTGTAGACGAACTATTCTGTCGTCATTTTACCAGAAAAATTGATTGATCCTTTATTCTTTTATTGACTGCCTCACATCACGTTAGCATGATCTTTAATGTACTAAATAAATTTTATTATAGGGATATGGATCTTTTCTGCTGAGAGATTTGCCATTCGATGCAATACAATTCTGCATCTACGAACAACTTCGAATAGGTTATAAACTGGCGGTAAGTGTTCCATTCTTCTAATGTTATTATTCGATGATATGGGAAGTAATCCCAGCTGGTATGCTTGTTGTTCTAAGCATGAACCTGGAGTCGTACAATTTTTGAATATTTGATTTCATTCTGATAATTCTGTCATTGTATATTTTGATGTGCATCCTAACCAGGCAAAGAGAGATCTGAATGCTCCCGAAAATGCTGTGATTGGTGCTTTTGCGGGTAATTTGAATCCAGGATGTTTCTGTGATTTTCATTGATGTGTTCCTGTCATGAACAACATGATCTTCAGCAATAACATTTGTTTATCCGTTTTTTATACTTATATGTAATAGAAGAGAATTCTGGAGTTCTTTAAGATTACGAATGAAACAAACAAACAAAAAATAATAAAGAAATTTAAATTAAAAAAAAAAATCGTACATTTCTCCATTGAGCTTTTAATTCCAGCGAGTTATTAATTACAGCAACGTAGATTATGTTCTTTTGTGTTTGCCAAATTGTTTCAATTTTTTCCATTAAATTACTAAGGCAGTTTATTTTAGAGGGGTCTCCATGAATAATTAAAACATATTCTGAAGAATCTTGATTTTCTTCATTTTTTAGGTGCTCTGACTGGAGCCATAACTACTCCTCTGGACGTGATTAAAACTAGGTTGATGGTTCAGGTATACTAATCAGTTCAGACCTTTTTCTGCACGCGTAAATGAACATGTTCTGGCGAGTTGTTAAAGAGACATGCATACATGCACATGTATTACATTCCCGTCTTTCAATGTGTATTGCTGGACGAACAAGCTTATGTTGTATGTTTTCTTACAGGGGTCAGGAAACCAATATAAAGGTATCATTAACTGTGTCCAGACTATTGTCAGAGAAGAAGGTCCTAGCGCTCTACTCAAGGTACGTCTCATTCTTCTGTACAAGACCAAACTTACAAACACTGTTCTAAAAATCGGCCTAGGCGGCACCTAGGCGCTAGGCGCCGCCCCCCCCCCCCCCCCCACCTACGATTTTCTCTAGGCGGCTTGATTAGGCGCCGGGGCAAAAAAATATCGGCGCCTAGGCGCACAGGCACCGACTTTTAAAAAAAAAAAATTTTAATGTTTTTGCAATTTGATGTTTGGTGTGTTCATTTGTAAGTGAAGATGATACAAAAGTTTGAGAAATTGATCAATTTTAGTGTTAGAAGTTAGATATACTTAAACCTAATAAGTCATAATGTGGACAACGCGTTTGATGAAAGTTCACGAGAATAACTTTGAAAAAAAAAAAAAAACTAGTTGATTTTTGTTGATGACAAGCTTATATTATGCATCGTGATTGTATCTTTATTGTTATGTAGTTATGTCGTGACTTGTTCAATACTAATGTCCAAATATTCGAATTATATTTATTATTTATGTTTAAATTCTAGGCCCCGCCTAGATCACTAGGCAGTGGTACGCCGCCTAGCGATTTTTAGAACCATGTACTCCCTTGATATTTCTTTCTAGGAATCACTACAAAAACTATCTCTGTGGTTTATCTTATAAATTTACACACAAGAGGTTTCCAATTAGGCAGAGCAGAAAAGAGTGCGCGGTCTCAGTATTCGCTAATATAGAAGTATAGGCTGGCTAACTCGATCTTCGTGAAAGATCTAATAGAGATGCAGCTTCCCTTTTAGTTTAGATAGGACTACCTGGTTGTAGATCTGCTGCCTTAGGGCTTTACTCTCGTTTTTTACTAATCCAGGACCTAAGACTAGATAGTGGATGCTCTTACGTGACCTAATTTGAATCTTCCTATTGGGGATCAGACTCTACATTTGATAAAGATAAAATTGCCCTGTTACACTCTACACTCATGGTCAGGTAAGCGCTTATGCTGCTTGACGCAACTACCACTGGAAAGCATCAAACACCACTGATTAGCCTAGTTATCGTTTATATTTTAGGAAAACAAATTACAATTCTCAATGGGATGTTTGTAATATCATAATTTTTATTTTTATTTTTTTTTTGCAATTTTGAAGGATAAGACTTTTTTGTAATTAGGCTAAACCTAAAGGGTAGTTCTTGTAATTTACCCAAAAAGGTATCCACCAAACAAGAATTGGTTCCTCCAGCATTGATCTCCACTGAACGAGGAAAAAAAAAACTTGTGGCCAAGTTGAAGGCTATATAACGCCCAAGAGAAATACGTTTAATTTGTTGATATCTTGCATCGCAGGGAATCAGTCCGAGAGTGCTGTGGATAGGCATTGGTGGCTCGATTTTCTTTGGTGTGCTTGAAAGCACGAAGCAACTCCTTGCAGAGAGACGTCCTGCAAATCAGGAGCATTTGAAATCGAAGTAGATGGTAAAACCTGCACGAAGCAGTTATGTCCAATATACCAACCTATAAGATCATGTAACTGAGAAATATGAACCATAATATTCTTAACCTTGATTCTTTTAGGCCAGTGGAATAAAAAAACTGTAATATGAACTTTCCTCGTTATAGGACAGATGCACTGTTGGGCTAGTAAGAAACACCAAAAGATGATTACGACTGTTATTGGAACACTGGGTTTATTGTTGCTGTTGGTCTTCGTTTTAGCATCATAATGCAGCATATGGCATTATGTTTTATTTATAATATGGCTTAATTGCAATTATGGTTATGTAAGCATAGAGGGATGACATATTTGGTCATTCATGTATCTTCTACCAATTATGGTCCCATAAGTTTTTATATTTGTGCAATTTAGACATAAAAAACATGAATCAAAGAATCCTATATAATGTCCGTATATTTTTTAATTTTATTAGGTTGGTACCGTATGTTTTTTTGTTTTTTTTTAGCAATTCATGTCTGAAATGGGTAATTTAGGTCCTATTTGGAGGGTCCAGAATTTTGAAGTATTTAAAATTTAACGGTAAGAATTCTTATTTATTCTTAATTTTGAAGTATTTAAAATTTAATGTTAAGAATTCTTATTTATTATAGGATTCAGAATTGTTCATTTTTTACTATAGATTTCAAATCATATTTCAATAGTGAATAGTGAAGTGTTATTATATTCTTATTTATTTAAA
Source organism: Phtheirospermum japonicum (assembly GCA_014905375.1). Classification (NCBI taxonomy): domain Eukaryota; kingdom Viridiplantae; phylum Streptophyta; class Magnoliopsida; order Lamiales; family Orobanchaceae; genus Phtheirospermum; species Phtheirospermum japonicum. The sequence continues at coordinate 2,177,029 of BMAC01000060.1, read as the reverse complement.
TTAGAAATGAGAGAAATGATGTTAGACAAGATTGATATGACCTGAATGAGGAGACCTGGATTGGGGTAGACATGGTCTAGGATCACTAAGAAAGTGCCTAGTAGGCTAACCTGCTGTGCCCTTGTGAAGTCTTGAGTTGCTTTCCCAGAGTAGGTCAGGAAAAATAGATTGAGATGAGCTGAAGGAACTACCCTAGCTCAGGATAATCCTGGCCTAGATTTTCGGATGAGACTAAGGTCAAGAGGCCTAGAGTCAGGAGAAATACCCCAATTTGATCTGAATCCTCTGAGAATGATTATAGGAGGACAGGCTTGTGGGAGATCAGGCTTATGGGAGATCAGGCAATCTGATTTCCCAAGAGGGAACATGTGGGCCCCTTTGTCGTGATTATTGGCATAAAGGCCCGAGAATTGCGAATTCTGTTTCCGGAATTTCGGAAAGGGTGCCCGCCAGAGAAAGCTATAAATATCTCAACCCCAAGACTGAGAGAGGTATGACATTCTTGTGCGTTCCTTTCATTGCTTATGGAAATACACAACACGCTTAACTGACTTAAGCATCGGAGAGGTTTCCACCGGAAATCTTCTGGTGGTCCTTTTTAACGTATTTTTGGGTGCAGGTCAGGTTTATTTACAGGGAAATTGGAGTGTTTGCAAAGGGGAATATTTGATTTGGGTTTGACAATTTTCTGGGTGAAACAATTGGCGCCGTTTGTGGGAAAAACTCCAAACTAAGACGTGAGTAGGCATGGCATCAGATGGGCTCCGACGGAATCTGGTAGGGGAAATGGGCGGAACGCCGTCCTCCGCCACGCCAAGGGACACGCCTGAAACATCGAGGCCATCGACAACGACTAGGCCAGGTACAGCTCAATCCACCCAGGGAGAAACGCACGCCGAAGGATCGCTGAACGATTCCCTCTTGAGGCAGTTATCAGATCTTATCGGAAAAGCGGTGGAGGTGGCCGTGGAGAAGAAGTTTGCTGAACTTTTAACACCACCCCTCAAGGAAGGTCGGCCGCAGGAGACGGAGCCACCGTGCAAACCTCGGCGAACAACCAGATCTCTGCCTCAAGGAGATGAAGAAAGCTTTTCTGCTTCAGAAAGTGAAACTTCAAGTAAAACTAACCCAGATCTCACTGAGCAAATGCAGAACCTGCAGAAGGAAGTCAGTGAAGTGAAGCGAAGGATGGCTGGAACAAAGGTAAGTCAGGCGCGACGGAGCACTCCATTCACAGAGGAGGTCATGAGGGATGATCTCCCAGCTTCATATCGCTCCATGGGCTTCGAATACAATAAAACGACTGATCCATGGGATCACTTGAGTCGATTCGAGATTGCGGCTACCTTGCACAAATTTTCTGACGCAGTCATGTGCCGGGTTTTTCCCATGACATTTACGAAATCAGCTCAGCTCTGGTTCAGTCAGCTTCCTCCCCGTTTCATTAGCAATTTTGACGAGTTCAGCTCTGCGTTCTTACACCAGTTTACCAGCTGTAGAAAGTATCAGAAGACGCTGTTGGAGTTATTTAATTTGAAACAGAAAGAGAATGAAAGCTTAAGAGGATATATTAAGCGTTTTACAGAGGCGAAGTTAGAAATCCGTCGGCTTCTGAGGAGATACTGATGAATGCACTGGCGCAAGGGCTCAGAAGAGGTAAGTTCTTCCAGTCATTAGTGGTAAAACCAGCCCAGAAATTTGGAGAGCTCCTAGAAAGAGCGAAGAAATACATCCATTTAGAGGAGGCTTTGAAGCTAAAGGACGAGGGGGAGAGAAGGCGGGAACGACCCGAAAAAGAGGACAGGATGACCACGAAAAAGCCCAGGACAGACCTGGTAGGAGGACGTCCCCGATTTGAACGATACACTCCCCTAGCTTCGCCCCAGAGAGAAATCTTGCAGGCAATGGAACGGCATCCTAACCTCAAATGGCCCAGGACCTATTCACAAAAGCTACGAAAGGAAAAATCCAACCGGTTAGGTCGGTACCATAACGAGTACGGTCATGACACGGATGAGTGCACTCATCTGAAGGATGAGATTGAACGGATGGTGCAGGCAGGGCACCTCAAGGAGTTTGTACGAGCAAAAATAGAAGATCCCAGATCTGGCTCGTACAGGGCTATTCAAACCCAGACCAGGCAAAAACAAAATAGTACCCAGGCAAATGTGCCCAGGGGAAACCAAACTCAAGAGGTGTGCGGTGAGATATTGATGATAACAGGGAGCGAATGGGATGAGCATTCTAGACAAACCCAAAACAGTTATGTCCGAGCTGAAAGGGACTTGGTCAGGAAATCACGCGAAGTGGGCCAGAAAACCCCAAGTCAGAGCATATGTTTCGGATCCGAGGATGAGAATGGCATCTTGGCTCCTCACATGGACGCCCTGGTCATAACAGCCACTATCACCAATTATAATGTGAGACGAGTATTTGTTGATACAGGGAGCTTGGCTGATATTTTGTTCTATGGTTTCTATCAAAAGTTAAAGCCAAATGTGGAAATGTAAGAGGTGATAACTTCGTTGGTAAGATTTGCAGGAGGAGCTTTGAAGCCGATAGTGGCAGTGAGGCTTTTGGTAACGTTGGGAGAAGAACCATTTAGATTAACTAAAACGGTGCAATTCTTGGTCGTGGATGCACCATCTTCATATAATGTTATGCTGGGACGACCATCCCTGAGCCAGTTTCAGGCAGTGATCTCGGTATACCATATGAAGTTGAAGTTCCCTGTTATGGAACAGGTGAAGTTAAGGGTGACCAATATTTACGTCAAGTGTGTCCGACGTAATGAGGAGGAGAGACAAAATAAAAGAGCCAGAACGGAGAACACAACGCCAGAGCTGGCCCGGCAAGAGGAGGGCTTGATGATGGTAGAGGTGGTCCCAGGGGATGATAGTAAAGTTGTGAGAGTGGGAACGATACTGAGCCCAGAAATTTTGGTAGACCTGGTCTATTTTTTGAGAAAAAAACGCTGATGTTTTTGCTTGGTCCTCTCAAGATCTGGTGGGGATAGACCCAGCAATCGTCGAACACCGCCTCAATATCAGCCCTGGAGAGAAGCCAATTAAATAGAGGAAGCGTAACTTCGGTCCTGAAAAGGAGGCAATCATCGAGGCTGAAGTCGAAAATTTGTTGAAAGCTAAGCACATTCAAGAAATACAATTCCCGGAGTGGCTTTCCAACGCGGTGTTGGTCCCTGAAACCCAGGAAGATTGGCGTATGTGTATAGATTCTCGGGATCTCAATCGTGCTGCCCTAAGGACCATTACCCATTGCCGAGGATAGACCAATTGGTTGACTCCACGTCTGGTTGTGAGCTGCTAAGCATGTTGGACGCCTCGCAAGGGTATCATCATATCAGGCTAGCTGAGGAGGACTGGAAGCGGGTTAGTTTTTTAACCCCAAAGGGGACCTATTGCTATGTGGTCATGTCGTTTGTGCTCAAGAATGCGGGCGCCACATATCAACGATTGGTGGATAAGATGTTTAAAGCTCAGCTGGTAAGGAACATGGAGGTATACGTCGACAACATGTTAGTAAAGAGCGTGAAGGCAGCCTCGCATGTGGATGATCTAAAGGAAACTTTTGACACCTTGAGAAGATACAGGATGAAGCTCAACCCCAAGAAGTGCGCGTTTGGGGTAAGAGCTGGGAAATTCTTGGGATACATGGTTACAGAAAAGGGAATAGAGGCCAACCCAGAGAAGGTAAGAGCCATTATGGACATGCAGCCCCCGAGGTATGACAAGGAAATGCAGTGCTTGGCGGGCCGAATTAACGCTCTGAGTAGGTTCGTCTCACTCTCAGCGGAGAAAAGCCTACCATTCTTCCAGGCCTTGCATAAGAAAACTCGGTTTTAATGGAGCGAAGAGTGTCAGGAGGCATTTCAGATGTTGAAAGAGCACCTGGCCAGCATGTCGCTGCTCACTAAACCAGTTCAGAGTGAACCTTTAATTCTATACTTATCTCTCGGTCAGCAGGCTGTGAGCACGGTCTTGCTCAGAGAGGAAGGTAGAATGCAAAGGCCGGTGTATTATTGGAGCAAAGTGCTGCATGACGCTGAAATCCGATATGTGGAGGGGGAGCAAGCAATGCTAGCACTGATCGGGACGGCACGTAAGTTGCGCCCTTATTTTCTCTCACACAGCATAGTAGTGCGGACCAACCTACCTTTGAAAGCCATCATGGATAAGCCGGAGGCCTCAGGACGACTAGCTAAATGGATAATCGAACTTAGTGAGTTTGATATTACTTTTGAAGCAAGGACAACCATTAAAGCCCATGCGGTTGCTGATTTTATGCAAGAGATGACCAGCTCTCCTGAGGATAAGAAGGAATGGACAATTTATACAGATGGCTCGGTAGGAAGCCTAGGCTGTGGTGCGGGCATAGTGTTGACTGACCGGACAGGTGTGACCACCGAGTACGCAATACGGATGAACTATCCCTTGTCTAATAACGTGGCAGAGTATGAAGCTTTTTTGAGAGGAATTCAGATGGTAAAGGATTTGGGGGCAGAGCAGGTATGCTCAAGAATAGATTCGCAGTTCGTGTGTAGGCAGATAAATGGAGAACTTAAGACAAGAGACGAGCACATGCGAAAATACCTAACTCAATTTTGGGAGTTAGCTAGTGCCATGGGGACTCTGACTGTCCTCCAAATCCCCAGAGAAGAAAACGGGCGGGCAGATTACTTAACTAATGTGGCCAACTCAGCAGTGGATTGACAGGAAAGAATGATCACTCTGTTAATGGCATATCAGGAATTCGAGGAAGAGAAGGTATTCTCAGTGGACGAAGGAGAAGATTGGCGCTCTCCTATCAAAGCATATCTGGAGAAAGGAGAGTTGCCGGATAGCAAGAGAGAAGCAATAAAATTACGAACCAGATCATCTCGGTTCTTCTTGATTAAGGGAGAAATGTTTCGAAGGGGGTTCAGGCAGCCCCTTTTACGGTGCCTAAGCCCGAGGGAGGGCACCCATGTCCTTAAAGAAATCCATGAAGGATGTTGTGGCAATCATATGGGTGCCAGAGCCTTGTCAAGCAAGATCTTGAGGGCATGCTACTTTTGGCCACAACTCAGGAAGGAGGCAGAGGATTTTGTCCGGGCATGTGATAAATGTTAGAAGAACTCACCCCTAATACATAAGCCTGCGAAGGAGCTCATGGAAATGAGCTCTCCTTTCCCGTTCTCCAAATGGAGAATAGACCTGGTAGGACCTTTCTGTTAGAATAAGGTGACCAACAAGCCAACTTGTGGCTGTGGTCTGACCATTCTCTTGTAATACAATCGGTTTTTATTCGTAATAATATCTTTTATACTTATTGGCATTCCATATCTTTTATCCCATGCTTGTTGCATAAGTATGGTCCTGATGAAGTTACTTTATTACGGTGGATTGGTCTAGCAGAACCGTGAGATAACCCAGCAATATGTTGTTCGAATCACAATGTGTTGTGAACCCACGGCTAGCTTACACCTGAACCATTGAGGGTCACACCACGTGTTTCCTGATTATTGAAAACGATAGCTAGAAATTAATTGTTAATTTTAGCATAGTTAGATGTCAATATGATTGAATCTAAATTGAGAAAAATACGAGAAAATTATTTTGGACGCGAAAATATAATTGTTATATTTTTTCGAAATTATCGTTTGTGAGAAATGATTTAATTCCAATGGGTTTTTAATTTCTTATTGGGTCGACCCAATAAGCCCTTTAAGTTGTTGGGCTGGTTTTTTTTTTTTTCAAATTAAAAGGGTTGGTTTTATTTAGATTGGGCCAGCCCCACTTGGTTTTAATTTTTAAATGGCCCATCCACCATTCATAAGCCCATTGGTTTTGGGATCTTGTTTTTTAAATAAAATCAAAGCCCATCCGCCCTTTAAGATTTGGGCTTGGGTTTTGTTTAATAAAAAAAAAATTAAAATAAAAACAAAATTATAATAACAAAACAGACGGGTTTAAAAAGGATTGAACACAACTCCAAAAACGTGAGACGGAAAAAACTCTTGGTACAAAAACCCTAGCTGCCTAAAGCTCTCAGCCGTCCACCTCCGGGCCGCCGCCGCTTGCCGCTGGCCGCCGCCAAACCGAATCGTTCGGTTCTCGTTTCTCCGTCCTTCTCAATCTCTCGACGGATCTAGTGCTCCGTCGCGAGTACGTCGGGTAATACGGTGTGTGACACCGATTCGCCGGAGCCGTCCAAACGCTCGCCGGACCGCCGCTACTACCTCCGCGTCGCTTGCCACGCCGGAAACGCTGACAACCCGTCGTCGCCTGCCACGTCGGAATCGCTGTCATACCGTCGTCGCCTGCAGGCTGGATTCCGGCCTGTCACGCCGGTGCCACCATCGCTGTTGCCGGAGCGCCACACAGCAGCGAGAACGTAGCGCCGCTGCGTCATCGCCGAGAACACTGCACCGCCGCTGTCATCACAGCCCCGCATCGCTGCTGTCGAAGACGACAAGCGCCGCCGCCGGGCGACTGTCGCGGCCGAGAGTTCACAGAGCCTGTCGCCGTGCCGTGAACGACCGCACTGCTGCCAAGAATCGTAGCCGGAGTTCCAGGCGTGTGAGCAGCGCCGCCGCCTCGCCACCCCACCTCTGTGAGGCCGTCGCCGCTGCCGTGCATCGTAGTTTGCTGCCGGCGCATCGGAACCGTCGCCTCCACAAAGTTGCTGCCCGCCGTTGTCGTGAGGTATAAGGTTGCTCATGAATTTATATATATGTGATATATATATATATTATATAATATATATATATATATAATATATATATATGTATTATATATATATATATATATATATATATATGTATGCAGGTTGATATATATATAGATATATATGATATATATTTGCATGCAGTATAAGTTATATATATATATATATATTCTATATGCATGCGTGTAATATATGTGTGCTGCAGTGATATGTGTGTTAATGAATGCATGCTTAGTATATATATGATATATATGCATGCATGTGATATATTATATGC
>BMAC01000060.1:2129768-2167535 GCA_014905375.1 Phtheirospermum japonicum | reverse complement strand
ACGTAATGTAACTCGTCGAACTTGTTCCTAGTCAAAGGGTTACGCCATAATGAGGATACAGGCCTTTCCCATTAAGACTAGTACTTAGTGTATGTGGACCGCGTCTCATCGGTCACGGTGTTTGGACATCGACATACATAAGTAGGTGCTCATAAGATGAGTTCACTGAACTCCCTCACCTAGAAATCTCTAAGTGGTTCTCACTCATCGAGTAGATGATTTCTATGGTATAGCGTACAACATTAATCCTTAAGACCCAGACCTCACCGTGACTTCACTAGAGGACAGGCTATGTTGTGACCTGTCTCTGTGTCTCCTTGGAGGCCGATCAAAAGGGGCAACGTTCACATAGTCGGGAATCTAGTGGGAAGTATGTGCATGGTAGTAGGGGATTCGGACGCATGATAAGTCATGGATGTCCTGTGTGTTCTGATGGTTGATAAATTCTCGGAGTCTCTGGCCAGAGCTGATAGTGGGTTGTTTAGAGAAATGTGTTTCTCTAAGTCACACACGAACGGATTATCTTGAACCTAGAACGTACACACAGTTATTGAACTAGAAAGAGGTCTCGATGAACCAATACCTCTTATTCAATCGGGACATAGATCGCGAAGGGATCGTACTGTACATATAAGCAATATCACAAGGTTCTTGCAGGCACTTTATTTGTATCTAGGGAATTATGATGCGTAGTTGCTAGGCGCCTCTCATAATTCGTTGGGTTCTGGTTTGACCAGTGATTAAGTAAAATGAGTTTTATTTAATCAGGGACTCTAAGGGACGAGTTCATATAAGGAACAATATGTTGTTCGAATCACAATGTGTTGTGAACCCACGGCTAGCTTACACCTGAACCATTGAGGGTCACACCACGTGTTTCCTGATTATTGAAAACGATAGCTAGAAATTAATTGTTAATTTTAGCATAGTTAGATGTCAATATGATTGAATCTAAATTGAGAAAAATACGAGAAAATTATTTTGGACGCGAAAATATAATTGTTATATTTTTTCGAAATTATCGTTTGTGAGAAATGATTTAATTCCAATGGGTTTTTAATTTCTTATTGGGTCGACCCAATAAGCCCTTTAAGTTGTTGGGCTGTTTTTTTTTTTTTTTTAAATTAAAAGGGTTGGTTTTATTTAGATTGGGCCAGCCCCACTTGGTTTTAATTTTTAAATGGCCCATCCACCATTCATAAGCCGGAGTTCCAGGCGTGTGAGCAGCGCCGCCGCCTCACCACCCCACCTCTGTAAGGCCGTCGCCGCTGCCGTGCATCGTAGTTTGCTGCCGGCGCATCGGAACCGTCGCCTCCACAAAGTTGCTGTCCGCCGTTGTCGTGAGGTATAAGGTTGCTCATGAATTTATATATATGTGATATATATATATATATATATGTATGTATGTATGTATGTATGCAGGTTGCACACATAAATCAATTACCTTATTCACTTGCACAAAGTTGCTGCCCGCCGTTGTCGTGAGGTATAAGGTTGCTCATGAATTTATATATATGTTATATATATATATATATATATGTATGCAGGTTGATATATATATAGATATATATGATATATATTTGCATGCAGTATAAGTTATATATATATATATATATTCTATATGCATGCGTGTAATATATGTGTGCTGCAGTGATATGTGTGTTAATGAATGCATGCTTAGTATATATATGATATATATGCATGCATGTGATATATTATATGCATGCAGATTATTTAATTATTATTATATATATATGTATATTTGATATGTATATATATAATATATAATTAAATATATGATTAATATATTAATATAAATATAATTGTTATGTATATGTTAATATATTAATATATATATATATATATATGTTTAATAGAAGTTATCATGCTCGATTTTGATTTTGTAAAAATCGAATTGTTTCTATTTATTAAAAGCAATTAAAACATTATTTGAATTAATTGATTATAAAATTAGGCCGTCATCATTTGAATACGATTCAAATTACTTTTATTTAAAAAAAAATTGTTTTCCGCTGCGCGACGGTACCATCAAATCCCAACACTTTCCCCACAGCTCCCGCCCAAAAGAAATTTCTGATCGTGGCCATCGATTATTTCAGCAAATGGGTGGAAGCTGAGGCCTTAGCAAAGATTACAGAAGATGCGGTAATGGGTTTTTTGTGGAAGAACATAATGTGTCGATTTGGAATCCCAAGGATCTTGGTCTCAGATAATGGCACTCAGTTCATGGGGTCCAGAATCAAAGCTTGGTGTGCTTAAATGAAAATTGATTAACATTTCACATCTGTTTACCATCCGCAAGCCAATGGTCAAGTCGAAGTGACCAACCGCATTCTCGTACTAGGAATTGGAGCACGCCTGGAGAGATCAGGAGGCAAGTGGGTGGAGGAGCTCAGTTCAATCCTGTGGGCGTATCGGACTAATCACAGGGAGAGCACCGGAGAAACGCCATTCAGCCTGGTCTATGGCATGGATGTTGTGGTCCCTGTGGAGATCAGTATGGAAACCCATAGAGTTCAGAACTTTGGTGAGGAGCAAAATGAGCTATTGGTACAGGATGCTCTGGATTTGGTAGAGGAAAAAAGGGAAAGAGCTGCCGTCAGAATGTAGCACATTAGGGGACGAGTCAAAGCAGCCTATGATAAGTCTATAGTTAAAAGACATTTTCAAGTGGGAGATCTGGTTCTTCGCAGATATGATTTAGGGAAAGCAAAAGGAAAGATGTATGCTACCTGGCAAGGGCCTTTCAAAGTTACAAAAATCCTAAAGGGTGGAGCGTATGAGTTGGAACAGTTAGATGGGGTTAAATTACTGCGAGCTTGGAACATATCAAACTTACGGAAATATTATATATGAAAAACGAGGCCTAATGTTATAATAGATCTGATTCGCATGTCTTTTGCTTTATACAAGTTTTTAACGCCATGATTGGCTAAGGGCGGATGCCCATGAAATTCCTGACCTGATTGTTAGTTTAAAACTTTAAAGCTGGGATTGGCTAAGGGCGGATGCCCATGAAATTCCTGACCTGATTGTCAGTTTAAAAGCCAGAATTGGCTAAGGGCGGTTGCCCATAAAATTCCTGACCTAATTGTTAGTTTAAAAGCCGGGATTGGATAAGGGCGGATGCCCATAAAATTCCTGACCTGATTGTCAGTTTAAGATTTTAACGCCATGATTGGCTAAGGGCGGATGCCCATAAAATTCCTGACCTGATTGTCAGTTTAAGATTTTAACATCAGGATTGGTTAAGGGCGGATGCCCATAAAATTCATGACCTGATTGTCAGTTTAAAATTTTAACACCAGGATTGGCTAAGGGCGGATGCCCATAAAAATTTCTGACCTGATTGTCAGTTTAAGATTTTAACGCCAGGATTGGCTAAGGGTGAATGCTCATAAAATTCCTGATCTGATTGTTAGTTTAAAGTTTTTAAGGATTGACTAAGGGCGGATGCCCATAAAATTTCTGACCTGATTGTCAATTTAAAATTTTAAAGCCAGAATTGCCTTAGAGCAGATACCCCAGAAAATCCTGATTGCCAGAAATGCCAGAATCGGCTAAAGGTGAATGTTCATAAAATTCTCGACCTAATTGTCAGAAAGTCAGTATTGGTCTTAGATGCTTCAACAACAGTCATCGGAACTGCACACAAAATACATAGGTGAGAATCCCCAAAAACGCCCTGCACATTTGATAACTGAGTGAATAATGAATGAAGGGGGTGGCTGGGTGGGGAAAGGAAAAAGAAAAGCAGTTCCATTCATACAAACACGCTGGCCTCAATTTGAAAGAATCTGGAGCAAAAGAATAAATTGATTCCTAAAAACCGCAATTTCCAAAAAGAATTTACTCACCATCAATGCCTACTTTGTATTGTTCTCACAGCTCTATGCTACTTAGTATCGGCAATAGTTCTGAAAAATAAATACACTAATTGAGCCAACAAAGAGAAAAAATATTGGCACCAAAATCACAACAGGCCGAACGGGATTCATCGAACTCGAACCTTTGGTCTTCAAAATCACACTTTCCAAGCACAAAAATATCCATCAATCGCTCGTTTCACTTGAAAAACTACATCAGAGGAAGATACGCCCCTCCATGTCCTTTCCTCAATATAAGCGGGCCCGCATTTTCCGGAACCTTATCCAATTCCCTATTGCAAGCATCGATCACATCGTCGAATCCCGTTGCCGAGTTCGCCAGATGAAACTTCAACCTAATATCTCTCGTCCTTCTTAGCAAACACCTAAACGATCTCCCTAAATATTTTGCCCAATCGGCCGGCAATCCACCTCCCGTCAACCACACCGAGAACTGTGATTGGTCTCCCCTGGCTTGCATTTCGGATCGATAAAACCTCGCGAGTTCGACGAGCATCGACGGCTGGAGAGGTAAAACGGCAACAAATTCGGCTACGAATTGCTCCGTAAGCTCCGGGTTAAGCATTTGTTCCCACAAAACCAAAGCCCATTCGCTCGGCTGGTTAAGACCATAGGCCTCGGCCACGATTAGGGCCTCCTGAAAACGGGATTGTTCCACCAATATTCGCCGTGCGTTGGTTTCGGAAAGATCAAGCCATTTCGTGTCGGGCATACGAATCTGTAGGGATACGAGCGACGCCTGACCGCATGCTTTGCGGGTTTTGTTGCCGGCGTCGATAGAGGAGTGAACCTCAGCGGCCTCAATGAAATAACGCATGGATTCAAGGAGGTCTTCGTGTTGATCCTTGTCGTAACGGAGGAACCATTGATGGGACGATTGATTTGCGCGTAATTCCAAAAGAGCAGCAGTTTCATGCTTCATGTCGAAGTGATTATAAACCTGGGCAAGAGAATATCAAAAATGGATATTATGGTCTCACAAAGGTGACATTTGCAATTCTAAAGTGGATAATGCAGAATTTAAAGATAAGGGATAATTAATTATAAAACTAACCCTGTTGTTTCAAGTATTTACAAAAAAACAAAAAAACAAAAAAAAAACATTTGACTTTGAAAATTAAGAAAACCACCCTTGAGATTTAGTTTCATTTACATTTTATCCCAACCTTAGATGATGCAACGGAATTTATAAACGTCGTCAGATGTTTTACTGTTACAGAAAACTTTTCAAAATATAACAAATATCTTCAATTTTTTGTTTAGCTATTTGTAATATTTAGAAAAATGAGTGTTGTCAATGTAAAAAAGTGCAAGAAGAAAAGCTGGGGTTGTTTGTAATATTTAGAAAGTTGATGGATGTAATTATAAAAATACTTGATAACGAAAAATTTTTTCGTTAGCTCAACTAACGGTAGGTGCAAAATTTAAGGCGTGTGTAACCTCAAGGGTGGTTTTTGTAATTTTCAAGTTCTGTTTTTTATTTTTTGTAATTTGGACGAACCTCAAAGGGTAGTTTTTATAATTATCCCTATAGATAATTTCGTAGGGATAATAACAGAAAACACACCAGGAGTTTACCCCATTTATAAGAAACTCTAATTATCTTTCGATTTTACAAACCACCTTAAATGTTGCAAATACACCCATTGAGGATTGAATTTACCTAAAAAATACCCCATGCTAGTGGGTGTAATTTGTAAAAGAAACAAATTTCAAGAAGGTATTTGTAATTTTGAAAGATAAAACGGGTTTTTATGAAAATAGACTAAACCTCGAGGGTAGTTTTTGTAATAATCCCTTGTGTTTTTTAGGAATAAAAAGGGTTAGTGGTGGGTACGAACCATGGCAAAAGCGTCAAGATCATCTGGATTAAATTGCTGAAGCGATGACAGAACGGCCATTCGGAATCCTCTAACAGCCTCAGCAGTGCCACTGTTTGCATCTGCAGCTGCGGAATATTTTTGGAGGAGGAGATCAAGTTGACCATTTTCAATAAGAATTCCGAGTATGAAAATGAGCGCATGGAAATTTCCGACTCCTGTTATTAAGCGAGCAAGGCATGAGAAATCACCCTCCCATACATAAGCTTCTACCCTGGTTGCAGCAAGAGCTACGAGCACATCAACTCCATCTAGGCACGATGACAACTTGTAGAAGTGGTGGGATAGAATAAGGAGCTCAACCTGCATCGTTGTTTTTGGGGGGTGAGGGGGAATCATGTTACCAATTAGAATAAAATGGGAGGACCATTAAGGAGCCGCAGTCACTTGGGGAATTAAATCATTGTTGCTCAAATTTCCATGGGTGATGAGGGGGGAAAAAAAGCACTAATCAAGAAGTAGATCAGAAACGAAATTACTTTCTTGAGACCATTATCAGCTTTTGCAAACACTAACAACTACTCTTTCCAAGTCAAAAGCTGACGATCACTTTTTATCAGTGATGGCAAATATACACCTTTAAAAGCAGGGAGAGGGGTGCTTCGATTTACTGTTCTGCTTCTGAGTTGACTTCTTCAAACAAATATAAACTTTTACAACTTATTCACCCAACACTCCATCAACTTTTGATTTTCAACTACTTTTAGTTTCTGCTACGATTGAAAACTTCTCCTAAAAGCAGAAGTTTTTGCAAACACAGCTAAAGCAACATAAACATTACCTCGCACGCATGGGGTATTTCTTGCCCTGTGATTACTAGTCTCATTAACGCATGGCCAATTTCCGAATCAGAATGACAAAGCTCGGCCCATTTCAAAAAGTCAGAAAATCTCCATAGCAATGGAGCAGGTCCTTCCTCCTTCTGAGAATCCATATATCCTCCACGATGTGCAGCTAATAGACCCTGAAAAATGTTGGCGTGACTCCAATTAGAGAGCAGCAAAATTGACAGAGATCAAGTCAAAGGCTAATCATGAGAAAAAGTGATTGCAGTTGCATTACAAATGACAGATCAAAAATATGCCGTAAAACAGTAAGGGAGTCATCAGGAAAAGAATACTACTTGGTTAGACCCAATTCCAAAATAAGATCAATACCCGTTGTATCATCATTTGGAATCCATACTCATTGTATAAAAAATAGGGTTAATTACAAAAAGTACTCTTGAGAACTATTACGAAAATAACTCAGCTAACTTCCAAAATTACAAAACTACCTCAGAGATTTTATTGTCTTACATTTACCCCCTTCATCAGCCAAAAAAAAATTCAAAATCAATCACATTTATACAAATATTAAAGCCCCATGATTTTAAATCAAACCTCGGGCATTTGTAATTTAGAAAGTTACCTGAATTTTCTTTGTAATTCAGGAAAACCTCAATAGTACTTATTGTAATAATCCCTAAAAACTAATATCAAGTGAAAATTGAATTCACCTTTAGAAATGATTCAGCAAAAATTTGAGCAATACTGGCAGCTGGCATCAAGTGACTTCGCACTAAGAGACTGGCTTCCTCAAAAGAATCTTGCGCTTTGAGAGAAAGCAATTGCAGCAATTCAATTGGCTGCTTCTCAAATGCCTCTGAAAATGTAAGACCAAGCACATTGGCAGCCTTCACAACAGATATTATCCTCTTGCATAGTGCACGTCCACTATCTTCCATAAGGATGGTTGACAAGCTCTCCAAGACCTTCATTACGCAAAAAGCAAGTAGCAATTGTATTATCAACGAGGAATTTGGCATTAGACACAATGAGAATAAGCTGGCGCCAAAAAAAAAAAAATTTTAAATATCACAAACAGATCAATGACATCTTCCCACAGTCTGTATATCACATGAATAAACCCCGAGAACAATCAACAAATTATTGATCTAAACTTGGAAAGTTGTGAAATCAGACATATTGTTCCTATAATTTGAAAAAAAAAAAAAACACAAAAAACAGAAGATTGACAGGCAAACAGGGGATGACTAAATTTACAGACAAGCTGCAATGTTTGTCAAACCTCGTTCATACAAACAGGACCCTTGAGAGGGTTTAATTGAGTGTTAAAACTAAGGGGCTAACTGTAATATTTTTGTAAATGTGAAAGGAGTTTTGAAATGTTTTTTGCATTTGAAGGGTTTAATGTAATACAAAAATAAAATCACGGGTAGTGTTTGTAATTGTGAAAGTTAGAGGGGGGTTATTGTAATTAGATCAATTTTTGTAATTAAATCCCATAAAATTTCTCCAATACAAAGAACAAAAGAAACAAACTGCACTGATACCTTCAAGGGGTCAATCACCCGACCATCAGTCAGTATATTGTATGATTGTAGGACCAACCGCACTTCATCATCCAACAATGAAACAAACACTTTGTTGCTTGGGGTTGAAAGAGCAGCAAGCTTCAAAGCAGCATCAACAAGTAAGAATTCAGATGGTGTGTTGTCAGGAGATAGCTTATTTTGCAATTGTCTTGCTGCAGATATTTGCCCAAAATCCAACAATGAGAGAACAGCCCTTTCTAGCTCAGCAGGCCCGACTCTTTCCTCCCACCTTGATAACGATGCATCCATTTTAAAGTTTTCGTCCAGAGAAAGTGACTCATCTCTGGATTCAGACTCAAATTTTTTATCCATTGCATCAATTAAAGGCTTTCTTGATGACCCAAAGCCTTTGGCTCTCCTTTTCGTCTTTGTGCTCGAAAAGCTAGACTCAACAGTTTGGGTGGTTCTCATATGTGTCTGGCTATTTTCCCTATCGTTTTTTAGCCTCAGTGCATTTATATGATTGTCCATTTTTGTAATAATGCTTGCAGTACGATCTATTAAGTTCAAACACTTGCCAGCTCCAGGCTCCCGCGTGGGGTAGGTTAATGAGTCTTCACCTTCACTCTTCACCTGAGCTTCGGCTTCCACAGCCAAGAGCCACACTCTGGTCTCGATTTCACGCAGAAGGTGGAGTGGATATAACCTGTTAATAATTTCCACTCTAAGTACTTTACCAGAGACTGAGATAAAAAACTTTGAAGCAAAAAAACTTGGTTAGTGAAAAATAAAAAACTAAGAAAATATATCTCACGGGTTCGACAGGGTTATCATCCCACTCAGCCACTGCAAAGCAAGTAGCAAAATTTCATGAAGTTCTCGTGCGGGTATATCTTTTTCAGCTGCCTCTGCATGTTTAAGGAAGAACTGTCCAGCCTAGAGAGAAAGGACAGCACATTTCAGCTAATAAGTGACAAAATGAAATGAAGATATAGAGATCCACCAACACCCTTCCAAAACCCCACTCTCACCCCACTTACCAAAAGATAATAAATATATAAATAAATAATAATTTTATTAAATTTAAAAAATTTGAAGTGTAACAAATAGGGAAAGACATAAACCCCAGAACTGAAAGATGTAATGGAGCACTTATTGATGCCTACCATACACTGACCCTTGTGGATTTAATTTACCTGCAATGCTGGGAATGAATATCTGATGAAAAGCGTCTGGCAGTGGTTCCACAAAGCAGCCCTCTCTTCTGGAACATCCCAAAGAAATTCCTTCCATTCTGTAACCATGGCTTCAGCCTAGACATGAGCAAAAGCCATATGGACAGATTTGGATGTAAATAAGATGAGAATTAAACAAGATGTTCAATAGAAAATAAAAATAAAAAGTTCCCCGCACAAATTGGACTAGAAACTCATGGCCATTTGGCAACCAAAATACGAAATAATCACATGGTTGTAAGCTATAGACAATCATGCACCACAATCACTCGCAAATTTTGTGAATGAAGAAACGCTATTTAGCACTACAGATTTACACTAAGGTACTTCAGTGACTGTATAATACACATAAGCCGCCTTTCTTGTGGGGAAGTAGCTATATGAAAAGGGCTAAGGTGATGGATTTAACAGTAAAGTGATTAATTGATAAAACTCTCAGCATATACCCATGCTTGCTGGAGATGCCTCAGCTCTCTTGGAAAGAGAACAAAGATTCAAAATGGACCAAACCACGGGGCCCTGTCCTGGTATCCACTTGTTGATTCATTTAAAGATGAATTTTATTATGTCAATCTCCGTATGATGCACCAAGAAATAAATGATTAGACCATATTTTAGCATAAGCAGCTAAACATGTCTTGTGTAGAAATTTAATTGGTAAATTGTGTGGTAAATGTTGTTTGTAATAGCAAAAAACTTCAAGAAGTAATAATATGACGAGAAACATGGAGTTAACAAGCTATTTGATATACAGAAACAGGGTGCAGCAAACTTCATGAGATCCTTCTGCATATCCTAGTGGGCGATAAAAGTAAGAAAATAAGTTACCTGCATTTCTGTTACATGATTGGCAGCCGATTTCCAACATGATTCACCACTGGCCTCCAACTGCTTGGCCCAACTGCGTGCTTGTTCCCAATACCCATTCTTTTCTAATGCAGTTAGAAGTGAGGTGTAATCTAATGTTTCGTTTCCTAGGAGGGGACACTCGTCACTCCGTAGAGAAGGTTCAGCCATATCAATTTTCCAACACTGTTGACCATATCGAGTTGCGGTTGACCCTCCGTCACCAAAGTCAGTAGCAGCAAGGAGCCTAAGCAAGCATCTCTTTTCATATGGAGATGGGCATTTTAAGAGCATGGCGTCAGCAGCTTTCACAGCCGTGGAACTTATCCATGAATTTCCAATTTTCCCTTCTCTTTCCCAGTTAGGTTGTGTATGAGGAGACTCTTCTATAATTCTGGAAGCAAAGGATCCAAGATGAGCTGAAGCTTCTGAAAGGCGCATCTGTGAGAAGGCCTAAGAAAGAAACGGAAATCTTAGTTGATCAAAATGCCTAGTTGAATAGTGCGGTTGGAAACTTAAAATTATGGAAGGTAGATACATTTTTCTGGCAAGGAAAAGGCGAAGAATATTGGGTTATATGATTCACCTAAAGTAAAAACAGGTATAACAACAAAAACACAAGGTGATGCACTAAAAACATTTAACCGCACTCTATAACTTTCTCAAACAGGCAGCTAAAAGTAAGACTAAACTTTAGTGCTTTAGCAATGACTTGTTCATATG
This sequence comes from Phtheirospermum japonicum, assembly GCA_014905375.1. Classification (NCBI taxonomy): domain Eukaryota; kingdom Viridiplantae; phylum Streptophyta; class Magnoliopsida; order Lamiales; family Orobanchaceae; genus Phtheirospermum; species Phtheirospermum japonicum. The sequence continues at coordinate 2,156,626 of BMAC01000060.1, read as the reverse complement.
CAATCTTAACTAATAACAAAGTTACAATAAACACTCTTGTTGAATTTTGAAGAGAGGAGAAAGAACACAAAATATACGTGGTTCAGCGTTTTGTCCTACATCCACGGACAGAATGCCCAAAAGTCTATAACAATATCATCCTCTCTTATCTAGAGGATTCAATATCATCAATATATATATATATATATCACTCTGNGGAGGGAAGGAAAGATTTTTCCATATCAATTACATCAAATGAAATATTTTGCTATCTTAACAAATCAATTTTAACAATCTCTAACAAAACAACTTTGAATTGATTTTGTTTCTCAACATTAATGAATGGCTGAAGAACCAATGAACGTAGTTATTTCAAGTGTCTTATGCTCCTTCATGGTTTTCAAAAGACCTACCTTATGATAAATCAAAATGAACCAGAGGTTAACTAGAACAACAGAATCACACGTAGCAGAGATGAAAATAGGCATTGAAATCTTGAAGGAGTTCATAATGAGAGGAGTTCAGTTAGGATCAACTGTACTAGAATATCATAATTTGCTTTTATGAGAAGATGGTAATTAGGTCAGCAGAAACTAAATTCAGACCTCATTATTAAACCTCACAATTCCTGGCAAGTAAACATAGATAGGACAAAAAAGAAAGAAAAAAGAACGTAGATACAAACAAAGCAAAACGAGAAGATTCCTATTTCCTGAACAGATAAAATTATATCAGAGATTTCTTCGCCTTGCAATGAGATTCAATACCAACCTGAAGGGCACGAATAAAAGGTACCAGCGAGCATGAAGGAAGAAATATCTCAAAAGCTTGTAGCAGAGGAAGGAACAGGTGCTGCTCACAGAGCACAGCCACCATTCTTGACAAGGCATTAGCCATGCTATCAGAGTCATTCGCAAATGTCGTATCTTCATCACCTAATTTCTCTGTTTCCTTAGAAATAACACCTTGAATGTTGGAGACAACAGAACCTTCAGAAAATTGTGAATCCGAAGCCAAAGAATCTACTGGACCGGGTTCCACAAGGCGCCTACGCTTTAAATTTTTCCTATTATAGTGAAATGTTATGGTTCGAGCACTAGCAGGAAGGGAATTAATTGCCTGCACTGCAGCTCCAACATTTTTCGAAATTTGGGATGCAATATCATTAACTTTGATGACGGAAGTCTCCCTGATAAGAAAAGGAAATATGCCATTTAGTTTTTCTTCCAGCTAAAGAAAAAAGTGTAGGGTCAAAAAAAAAAAAGACTTGCTGGAGAGGGTTACGATAACGCATATGAAAAGCATCCGCAACACTGATTTAATTGAAACTCTTAAAAACTATAAGAACATTGTATACAATAATATGCTGACAAGGATGAGCATCAAAACCTTGCTGCAGTTATTTCCAGCCACACTGTCAGGCAGGACAATTGGGAGATATCAGGAAAGCAAGAAGCAATCATAGCCAAAATTGACCAGCACAAATTCTTTGCTTTAAGGAGAAGAGCCTCCCCAGGTCTTTCCTGTTTTTCACATTCTGCTATGATTCCAAATAATTCAACGGGTATGTAAAGGTTCTCATCTGACAAAAATGTTTCACCCCTTCTTTCTGCAGTATCCATGTTCAATGAACTAATTTTCTTCCTAGACTGCATGCTTTTCAAAACTGTTAAAATGTGAATCTTCAAACGGGGATCACTAATCTCCTTTGATGCCTGGCATATGGTAAATAATACAACGATTAAAATCACATCAACTGCTATCAGTTAAAAATAATGTGTAGCCCACAACAGGGAAGACTTTTTAAAATAAATATACAAGGATATGAAGCTTACCACTTGGATTACTGTTTCAAAAGGATATTTTCCAGCTTGAGCTTCCGACAAAAACCCAACCTAGTTTGGGGGCGGGGGAACAAAAATAAATTTACTTTTCGATACTGAAAGAAAGCCAGTATTGAGCATGTACAACTAAAAAGGAGGCATCAGAAGAGTTACCCAATCATTGTCCCTTGCTAATACAGTTAGGTATTTAGTGCTTATAGGAATGTTATGCATCTGACAAAAAGCTGTGACCAATTGCCATTGATGGCTAGTGGCTTTTTGTTGAAATCTCAAGTCTGCCCCATCTCCATTTCCACTCGACAACCAAGACCCACATGTCACACCATTGGATAGCAATGGAAGACTAGCTTTTTCCAAATGCTGCAGAACAAGCAGCAAAGCTCGTGACGGTTGATTGCAAATGCTATTGTTTCTGTCACCATTTTGTATTATGTTACTCGAACATTTATGAAGATAATCATCTGCCAGTGCTCGTGCAAGAGACTTTGTTACATCAACTCCAACAGGTGTTGCATAAAATACGGAGCTCCTAGGCGACAGTTGACTATAGTAATTGATGTCAGCAGACTTGTAGAAAGACGATATTCTTCTCAAGGCAGCAATATCAACTCGAAGAATACCAGCAGATAAACCACAGAGCTCTAAAAGAAAAGCGCACGATGCCACCAATACGGTGTCGTCAAAATGCTCGATAGCAAGGGGTATAACCTTAACATCAAAAAAGAAAGAAAATCGGAGGTCAGATTTGCATCAACACCTGATGGTAAAGGCAGAAAATCTGTTTGATCTTTAATATCCAGTTTCACTTCAAATCTTTAATCAGCTCCTTGATATTACAGGCCTTTTGTGTTTGCTTGATTAGTTGGGATATACAATCAATTCCATATTCACACGGTTTGGAAGATAAAACCTGGGATGTTTGTTTGGAGACAATATGATCCTCAAAATTCTTGATTACCAAGAGGTACATATTTGAGGTGTATTTATATTGAGCTAAAGATGCTTGTGGCTCAATATAGCATAATGTGAGAAAATTAATTTAATCATAAGCTTAAAGCAACTTATGCCAGAAACAAGGAGAAACAGAAGAAGGAAGATAGATGGAGATGGTTGAAGCAAAAACTGGCGATGGAGTTGCATTCTACCAGAGCAAAAGAAGTAAGCATGCAGGCAATACGCTTTTGGTTTTCAAGTGCAGCTTATCAATGATAACTGTTTCTTCACTATGCATGATCAACTTAATTCTTACAGGTGAGAGAAGTGACTCTTCGCTCTCTGTTACCGGTGCAAGGAGATTTTGTACGTCCAATTGGACATTTGTTTGCCCACTTGATTGGGTTTCAGATTGTCCACTGTGCTTATTATCAGCCTTCAACTTAGCGACCCTTTCTGAAAGGAGATGGTTTAAAGCGGCCAACGCACGCCCACGATGCAAATGGTGTTCAAGTCCGACCTGAGCTCCCTGAAATCAGAAAAGTAAACTACAGCATCATGTAACAGAAGGAAGAGACAAAACCCACATGATTAAGAGAAACTTAGGCAATGGATTCACTTCATCTTTGGTAATTAATGTTTCTCCTTCCGGAGGAAGAGCTGCCATTTCAATATTGATATACTGAGAATAACACAAGGTTAATAAATTGGAGAATTTGGAATGTGAGAATCTTGTTGCCATGCATAACTAGACAGAGATCAATTACCTCTAAAGAAGATGCATAGAGCTCCTCCTCTATATGTTTCTGGACGGCAGCTTCCCAGGACGTGGCACTAATCTGAGCATGACCACTGGAATTTACAACATAATAGATGTCTCTGAGCATAGAAAGTTCTTCGGTCTCTGAGTCAGCTAATGATTGCCAACCAATTGGTCCCTGTTCACACAAAAAAATGTAGATAAAAGAAGACACTCACTGCATCGAGAATATTTATTGTGTCATTCATGAATGTCTAACTTCATCAGAAACTAGATTTTACATGATAAATGTGTTTATAAATACAATTACAGTGAACATGAAATACAGTAAGTTCTCTATGGAGAAAAGGAGACAATTCCTCAAATACAGCCAAATAATCAAGCTAGATCAACAATAACCTGCACATAGAGCTGAATCAATCTCCTTACAGCCTTAGGGAACCAGCAGGGGATCATCTGCAGGATTGAAGTATCTCTTACAGAGGAGAAGAATACACCTTCCCGCCAATTCAAGTAGTCTAACAAATCAGAATATCCTGACGCTGTAAAGAAAGACAGAGTAATGTGCGGTTAATGAGTTATTCAATTATATAAAATTTCATGCACAAATAAACAGCGACTAGTAAGAGAACGGTATCAGAACTTACTTTTTGTCTTAAGACTCAATTTGCTGCCGACAGGATCTTGACCAAAACATGCTGCCACAAGTGTGTTCCACAATGTGGGGTAGCGTTGAAGGGCTGGTCTGAGGTTTTCCAAGGTGCACTGAGCAGAACTACAATGCCTGTTTACACTTCCGCTACTAAGGCATTCTTGCAGAGGAATAGGAGCAAACATTAATGTGGCTAAAGCTGCCATTTCCCCTGCTCCTTCTGCTATGTCATCAACAGCTTGAATGATGTCATCAGTCTCCAAAACAGTAAGCTTATTCCCTGGGATTAAATTTCGGGAAACAACTGCACGAGCATTTGAAAATGATGCATCATATTCTTTTCCCTTAATCCTTAGCAAAAGCAAGCACTTCGCCCACTCATTATCACCCTGAAGAAACAAGCAGTAATAATAAATATCCTCAAAATTGTTGGACTAACACAAGCATGACATTAAACTACTAAAAGTCTCAGTCATAATACATGATTGCAAAATATGTATCAGTTGCATGACATTGAAGACCAAAAATATGTCCTTTACTCCCTGTCAAAACTCTGATTGATCGAGTTTCTACTACTAAGTAGCACTTCTGTGTCCCCTAAGACTTAGATGAAACAACCGAGACAGGATTATAATAATTAAAAATAAGAAAGAAGTACTCACTGCTGCATCCAATAGAAAGGAAAGGGAATTATGGTCAATAGCCAGCTTGTGATGGTCAAGATAAATGTCCAGAAGGTTCATCAAGTTATACTGGGCACAGAAGTGTATTACAACTTTATGTAGAGCTTGGGCTGTATCCATATTAATTGATGCGCCACCAATAACTAGTAGTGAATCAGATGAACTACAATTGGCTCCTTCCAGGAACGAATTGTCATTATTGTCAATCATGAAACCTGACCGGGCCAGCAAAGGTACAATATTTGCTGTACCATGCCAGTAATCCACCAAGAATATAAATTCTTTAGCAAGCTGCTGCTCTATAAGCATTTTTAACCACACGGAGCACGCCCTATTCGCAGAAAACCTGAAAATTCTGATACTTGGAACATTCATAAACACACTATCCAACTCTTCAAGGAAGTTTGTGTAATTGTTATATCCAGGAAGCTCCTGACCATACTCAACAGATGAAGCTGGTTGTATATCATCCAAGCTAATGCTAAGGCTCCCACGGGATAGTGCATATGCTGGAATTACCTCTAATAGCTTGGAAACTTCTAACCAGGCATTGTGACATACATGGTACTCAAGTTGTGATTCCCACAATACATTGACACCCATGAGCAGAGGTTGGTCCAGCAATATCTGCGGAAACAAAAAAATTAGAATCTCGAGCAGTTACCCTGGAAAGGTTATCTCAAAGTTTTTAACAAAAGAAAAGCAGTGCTACACAACCTTAATATGATTTTGCCCAGTTTAATTAATAGAAGTCACATACATGCTTGATTCCACGATGGAAATAGTAAAATGATATTGGAAGTTCCAAAAAAAAGTGACCAGTAATATAAAATTAGTGCGACATATTGATTCTTCTCATCCATTTGGAAAAACAAAGCATCAGCCACTCACTCCCTTTAAATAGGAATATGACAGTAGCTCCTTCCAGATAAGCTACTACAGTAACAAACAAACACACTAGTGAGTTAATAGATAAAACAATGTAGCTACGTCTCTAGGCATGGCCGTCTGTGGGTACATGCACTGATGTGATATGCAAAAACAACATATACAACACCCTTTAGAGTTGAAGTATAACATATAATCCATGTGAATCATTCACAAGGGAACAAAAGTACAATATGAGCTTCATTAAACAGTTAAACCAGAATATTCTACTCTAGCTATCAAATATAAATGCATCATCCAAATGTTCAATATTCATGAATAATTAAAACGGGTAACACTCTGAATCAAGAATTGAGCAATCCTATTTCTCAAAGTAATAAAACAAATTATACTATTATAGTTGTAAGACTCAATACACGTCAAATCACCATCCCACTTACTCAAGGTAAATTGATGACAGTCGGGAGCAAATTAGACGACTCTTTATAAACTGAATTTCTAATCTTATGCCTCTTTTGTCTAGTTTGCATAAGCCTAATAAAAACTCCATAAGCAATGAAAATTCAGGTACAGTCAATTGTCAGTTAGTACCATTTCAGGCATGTGTTGACACATCAGTTATCATTTGATACTAGTAAGTAAGGTTGGATCCATTGACTTCAATCTGTTTCCTCTTCACGATGGAATAATAGTTTCTAGGATTTTATAGCTCCACTAGAATGACCCTTGAATAAATATCTTGAAACTTGGCAAATATGTAGAAAACGATCCCATGTGAGATATAAAAAAGATGAAAGCATAAGGGTGCGATTGGAAATAAGCGAAAAAAGAATTCACTTATCTCGTAAGTGAAAAAGACTGAAAAAGGTGATTTTGGATATTAATACCCCAAATTAGCCAGCTATCACTCTCTCACTTTCACTCTTTTCTCTCTCATTTTCATCTTCACTCTACCATCCCTCACATGTTTCTCTACTCTCTCTTTCTCTAACCACACAAACCCGCCAATTCAAATCCCTAATGTCCCCCATTTCTGCAAGAGCAACTCCAAAGCCAAATCTTAATACCCTCAATTCACAAATAACACATCACAAACCTAACAAATCTCACTTTACAACTCGAAACCCCAGATTACCAAATGGAAACAAATTGTGACTTGCAGGTCAGGTCACATACGTATCTCCCTCCCTATTTTCATGTCCACCGTAAACTCGCCTCACGCACCTCACCACTCACGGCAGTGCAGAAGCGCGTGCGAAGACGGAACAGCAGTGCTTCTGACGGATTTGGTTTTGGAGATTGCGTTCGGGCCGACTGGTAATTGGGTCTCATGGTGTCGGGCTCAAGGGGTGACTGGTTTTAGTGAATTTCATAGTCCATGGCGGCGATTTGTGATTGAGAGCAAGGTTGAAAATTGGTCAAGGTCGTTACGTTAAATTGGCTACATGGCGTGGATTTGTAAATTTTGGGTGAAGTTTAGATCGGAGGTGGTTTGTCTACTTTTGTTGCCTTTAGCATAATGATGAGATGATTGTTGTTATGAGAAGAACGGAAGAAGAACCCACCGCTGCATCGGTCCACTATCCCACATATCTGACACACTAATAAGAATAGGTAATCTTTATTTATTAGTTAGTGAAGGAGAGGGAGAGATTTTTTATTTTTATTTTTTTGTTAAATATTTTATATCCAATCACATTTTCACCAACACAAAATTTATATCTAATCACAATCTCTCCAAAACAGATCCTCCCTAGATTTAATTTTTTCACTATTCAATAAAACCGAACGAAACGGAGCGGAAGTGTTTCCAATCGCACCCTAAGTCAGTTCATATCTCTTCATATGAAGACATTATTTTTCATTACACCACCAAAATCTTTATAAGAAAGTTGCGCCATTTTGAAATATAAACTGGTTTCTTGGATTTCTCTAAAAGGACAGAAAAAGTCCGAAGTAGTTTTAATATAAAAGGTTTTTTACACAACAGACATCTCTATGACTAGGATTCCTAGGCCAAAAGGTTAAAGACTGTATTAGGAATAATTAAATACTTTCTCAATCATGTTTTTGAAGCTTGGACTATCACCACACTTCTAAACAATATTACAGGTTTCTCTGAAAAATTAAAATGATGCCTGAAAACTCACTCATTGACTTACACGGTCGATAACTCTCTGATCCCAGGCATCTGACCATGCTACAGCTGCAGTCCAATAAGCAGCATGACTACTGTCATCATCAGCTTCAGGAGCTACAGGATGTTCATCAACAATTTTCCATGAACCCAAAACAACTCCATCTATCTCACCACACAAAATGGTCAGATTATTAAATAGTGGATGCAAAAGGCGCAGGCTTATCTCCCCGAGTGCATCTTCATTAGTGACTCTATTAAGCTCCTTCCGTCGGCTAGCCAGCGTAATGAAGAAACTATTGCAAGGATATACCCTCTTTGGCAAAAACATTCTAGTTGTTAGCTCAAAAGTAGTTTCCAGCGATATTATTAGAGATCTTAGAAAGGTATAAACCATAAAACTATCTCACATACCTCTATAAGTGATACCATCTCCAATATCTTCAACTCATGTGGTCCAAGGTATGCATATCTTTTCATCTCTTCAGCAATTTGCACCCGAAGAGATCTTCTAACAGTGCCAAACACTAATTGTTTCAATGTAATTTCGACATCCTCCCCAAGCTTTTGTAATGTCGTTATAGCAAGCCCAACCTCACCCTATTCATCATAATTTATAAATAATTAGCAAAAATTAGAACACACATGATGAATGGTTTCAACTTAACTACAAGAACTAACCAACCTTTAAAAATAAATCATAGGCAATCGCTCTTCCAGCAGTTCGGACATCGTTAAAGGTATCATGGGATTCTGTGCCAGGTAACAAATTATTCAAATGATGAAGATGCAATCTGAGTACTGCCAAAGGGAGACGACCAGAAAGCAATGCATCTTTGACAACAGTTTTGAGGTCCATGTTATCCAATTCCCAACGTGCAATCATATCTTTAGAATTCTCTACTTTAAAAGCCCTTTTTCCAAAAGCACTCCCTTCAGAAACTAGGACTGCTCTATCAGAATTCTCAAAACCTGTGGTTTCACCATTTGTATCAGCAGGCACTAAAGCAAGGTTTTCTGATTTATTTAAGTCTGTTCCGGACGCAGGAGCTGCAATTTCACGTTGATCTGATGTATCCAACAGGGCATCTTCAGAAACAACTGGAACCTTGGGTTCATCTTCAGATAACTCCGCACTGACCAAGTTTTGCAACCCAGCATTGTCCGTCTAAGATACAAGTAGATTGTCCATTCATTATAATGATATTTTCCAGCAAAAACAAAATGCTTAAGAACTTACCAACTGCTTCCCTGGCCTTTTGAATTTGGCATTTAATTTCCCCTGCAAACTACGGACAACTACTAAAAGCTGTCCCATTTCCTGAAGGCTTCTTGAATTTCCCTCTGCATCATATTCTTTATCTGTTAGCTCTAACAGAAGAGAAACATCTTTATCACCTCTAACATCCCATGGCCTCACAGCTGCTTTCTTATGCTGCAACAGGCCATATTTACGCATCACCCTAGTCGCATAACCGGTAGCTAATGCCAGAAGCCTGTATCACAATATTGATATCCAGTAACTTAAATATAACCAAGCCACTGAAAAGGGAAAAAAAGAATTTATAGAAGCAAATTTAATGTGATTACAAATCTAATTAGAACTCTACCAAATAACTTGGGCACAACCAAATAAATACTCAAGATATCAACCAACACAATATAATGTTCTGAAGATAGAAGATACATATAATTGGCATGTACTAAAGAGACTCGGAATAAGTTTCACCACCTCCCCCCACTCCTATAGCGAAGCAAATAGAAGGTAAAAGAGAAGACAGATGCGCTAAAAAACTTGAGAGCTGGGACGATTTCTAAATATACTTTTTGCGTAATAAATCAAAAGACAGGTAACATTTCCTCGACAGTTCCAACACCTGTATGAGATTTTTTCAAAATTCCCATTTTCTTGGTTTCACAGTGCCATGTATTTGATGAGGCCTATAACTTATAGGATATGAAAGTCCAATTGACTCGAGTTGAACAGAACAACAGGGACAGAGAGAGTTTCCTTTTGAGACACATTTACTGAAGTTGATGAGAACCAGAAATATGTACAAGATACATGTGTTCAAGACCAGTGCTTTTAACTTAGGCCAGAGAAGGAGAGAAATGGGCAAATTGACAGCATAATTCAGACTTTAATTCCTTGTTCATGAAGGTTGACATTGGCGATCCATTTGTTTGCAAAGATTGAAAAATCTGGAAGACAACCACAACAATAGAACACGCTGCCTCAGTTCCAAACCACGGTTGAAGTCCCCTCATCTTGTATTCTTTTGACGGTTTGAGGTTTGGACTCCTGAATTCTAAAATTCAATTCCTTCGTAAAAACTCATGTATCTATGCAGGGGTTTGGCCAAGACTCCAATAATTTAGGAGGGGCCAGAAAGTTTAACCTCTGATATCTTTCAGTTGGCAAGGAAGGAAATAGAGAAAAAACGTCAAAGTTGCTCAACCCTCCAAAATAGAAAAATTCAAAGATACATATAGCACTACAAGATGGACTTAACCACAATTGCTCCACATACTTACAGCTATAATATTCCAGGTTTTTCAATTTTTTGCCATGGTAGAGGTCACAGATATCAATGTTCGCTATGTGGCTTGATTACTGACGATATGTAGCAATAAGCAAAAGTTATAAATACGCTGGTGTAAGTTGTGTACTATTATATGAGATACTTATAGTTCTGCTGAAGTCGTAATGTGTCAAGATATTCTTTCAGGTCTTCAGTTCAGTCTTGACACCTAAAAGCGACTCTTGACATAGTTAATGACTTCTATACCGACCCTTTTGAAAAGTAGACACTACGAAAAGCCAACCCAATTTACGTTGAAACTATTATACTGTCCCCGACCAATTTCAGTGATGAAAATGCAAAGAAACTAGTTACTGTAGGTTCTAGTGATCAAGACTATTGACTAGAATATGAGTCCAGTCATCTTAAAAGATGCATCTACTTTTCATTGATCTCCAACATAACCTATAACTCTATACTATGAAGCCAATATATATATATATAAGTCGCGTAATACCTTGATGCAGCAGAAACTTCATTATCATTGCTTACTTTATTGAACAACATATAAACAGCAGCAAAGAGCAGCCTCAAGATGCCTTCCACTGCCAGATTGAGCCCCATAAGCATCTCTAGAGAGCTGTTTGTCCAATTTGAGAAGCACAAATTAAGATCTTCATCATGGATACTCATCCATCTCAATTAGTTCTCCAAAAAAATGCAGAAGATTAAGCATTATACATCCATTCAAGAATTCAAGTACAACTTTCACTACTTCTCACACCAACCTGCTCATATTTTAAGTTATTAAATAAAAAGAGAGCAAAATATGAATCTTACTTCTCAATTTTGTCAAATTCCAGGTAAACCAAAGCCAACTGCAAGCGACGGATCCGAGAAATCCCCAAGTTCCACCCTGGAAAATCTTTAAGTCAGCTGCTATAGGTATCATTCTTTCTAATGTCTATCCTCTCTAATGGACAATACCTTTTAAACTTAGTTCCCAATCTAACAAAGATCAATATTACAATAAAGTAAGAAATACAAAGACAGAAGCCTAACTGCCTACTCAGACCAAAATGCTTGAAGGCCATGATTCCATCTTAAATGAAAAGGCTGACATGTAACAAAATCATTAATGCGTTCAACTTTTCCTCATACTCAATAAATTCATCGTGTTGTTTCAATATCTAGTTGTACAAATATGCGTAAATTAATAAAATTGCAGTGGACAAGATGAGCAGCAAAATCTCTAAATTTTGTATTAAATACTCCATCAATAAGCTAACATATGTTCTCATCTAAATTCTAACACGAAATTCCATGTAAGAGTTGAAAAGAAAATCTTCAACATATATTACAGTTCTACACTCAACCAATGGTTTAGGCTACAATTACCTATGTTTTCGTTTTAAAAAAAAATCAATTTAAGATTTTTTTTGAAAATATTTAAATGCTTATGTTTTTAACTCACTCTCAATTTTTCTTCCCCAATCATTTAAATCAATTTTTTTAAATAAATCATTCAATCACCAATCATTATTACACAAATTTTCATAAATTTTTACTATTCTCCCACTCACATAACTCTAACTACCAATCGTTTCCAATCATTAATTTATTATTTTTTATATTAAATAAACTTCAATCATTACATTTTCATCTCATATCCATTCACAGTCCCAAATTTCCATTCTTCTTTAAAATAAAAAATTAATCACCATTATCTCTAAATTCCAAATTTTCCAAATGAAAGCATAGGCAATCTCAGCCGCAGTGTTTTAGAAGCTATTAAATTAGAAAATACAACATACTTGTGGACATTCCAAAAAGATAAAATGAGCATCCATTTGCAGATGGAGAGAGTAGTATTTATATTTAAGGAGGTTTATACCATTTTCCAAGCATAACTTTTCTGCAACTTCAGGGCCCTCATACAGAAGAACTCTATCCAAAACCTCCACTTGCCAAGGTAACAAGGGTTTTTTCATTCCGTCAATTTCCAGAATGCCAGCTCCGCAATTTAAGCTACTAGTACAATTTGGTAGAATATATCCAATTGCTCCGACAGGAAAGAAGTTCGAGGGAACTGAAATCGATGGAAGAACAACTGAAAGACCCTTTTCTGTCACTAAATACAAGAAACCATGAAAATTGCAGCCAACAGCTTCATTGGTAGAGGTTTCCAAACTTTGAGTTCTATAGTTTATCTCATCATTCACAATAAAATCTAATTGTAGATTGGAATGCACAACTTGACACCGTTTCTTCTCACAACTATATCTCTTAATGAGGCGAGTGATCCCAAAAGGAGTACAACAAGTAATATCATCTTCACTGTATCTAGATGGAGGTAGAAAAACTTTCCTCCTGAGGTGGGGTGGATAATCAGAAAACAAAACATTCTTCTGACTCATTATCTGGGTTGCACCAGACGAGGTAGTGTTATATGACCCATTGTGACTCCCATCCTTGATATTAATACCTCCATCTCTCGGATGCTCTTTACTCGGTAAACCATCTATGCAATAAGAAGATCTATCCAGCACTGATAATCTAACTAGGTCCCGAGGCGCTGAAGGTTTAGAAAATACCCTTTGATAGCCAATTTCAGCGCCCCCTACCTCCCAGATAGTTAAAAGACCAAGCTCTCGAAATAGATTTTCAAATGAAGAATGGTCCTCTGGGACACTGTTATCAGCGTGCATAACATAGATTACACCACATTCATCCATCACACCTAACGATGAGGAATAAGGAAATGCAAAGAGCCTCTTAAACCTTCTTTTACAGGCAAGACTGCCAATTTGGTGCGACAACTTTTCGCGCATTTGATTATGAACATCACTGTCATTTTTTGGCTCCTGCGAACTAAGACAGTAGCCAGGTCCACTATTATTTACGACATCAATAAATGCCATAAATTCACCAGTCGTGGCACCATACAATGAGATCAAGCCAGATGTACCAAGGCAGATAAGAAATCTACAAGAAAAGGTAAAGTCTATCCACTCAAACGGTCCTCCATCAAGATTTTCATCAATCTTTGCTGAGTACAACCATTGTATTCCCCAGCTAACTATTCTGGCCGCAGAAATCTGCACTTTACTATAGTTGCCATCATTTGCATCCCGGATATTCACAGCAAATCCAACTAACTGGTATGAAATGTTAGAGAACACTTTCACGCACTTATACAAACTGCTTGCCGCATGGCTCGCGCTATCATCCTCACGTGCCATGTCGGATGAACTAACATCCGTATCTGACTCACTGGTATTGGGACCCACAACAGACCCACTGCGATTCACTTGCTCTGAAGATTGCCAGTCCCGATCAAATATCCTAAATGAAACAACTACATTGCTGGGAAATGATGGTCTCTTTGGAAACTCGGTATAAACATCAGTACCAGATGTTAGTCTTTTGGATTCAGTCAAGAAAGTCCGCATCCATATCTTTCGACTAGCTGACTCACCATCCTCCACTATCGATGGACCCCACTCTACCCACATCCCTTTTCCAACATTGCTTTCTTGTGCAGATTTTATTGCTTCACTTGATTCGTTAAATTGAGAAAAAGCATGTACAACCACCCCGTCTTTTCCGGACACGAAAAGTAGCTCCCGGAATGAAGTCTCTTCATGCTGATCAGATGCATCTCCACATAGACCCCAAGCCACTGAATGAACATCAGATATAAACGCATCTGTATTTCTTGGAAAACCAACTGGTGATGAATAGCCAATATCGATATCCTTCTCTAAATATTCAGGATCCTCACTATTCATGCATTGACCTGCCAAAGAGGACAACAAACAAAAATCATTGATACTTTAACAAGATGCATCCATCAAAACAAATGTTTAATGAAAGTTAGAAAGAGACCTTCATCTAAGGAAATCAATAATGCCATAGAATCATGAGAAAGTAACAACAATGACTTCCTCATCGGAGAAATAAAACCCTCTCTAAAATTGGAAGGATTATATGGAAATTCAGCGGGACCCCATTTCCGCAACTGCAGTACTGGAAGACCACCCTCATTGGAACAGCAATCGAAATCCATAGAAGACCCTGCACGTGGAGGAGCCCGAAAAATGGCATTCAAGTCATCAATAGCGGACTACCCAAAAGGACAATAATCATTGAAAGAAAAAAACAGCTAATGAACTAATTAACACAAAATAATTTACTGAAGCTCCTTTCCAAGAAGTGAAGTAAATTAAGCAATAAGCTCATTCCTCTACTAATACAAAAAAAAAAAAAAAAAAAAAAAAAAAAAAAAAAAACCCTCGAAAAGTAATTCCAACACTGAACTAACAAGACAATAAGTTCAACCCCAATTAAATCATTCAAAAATCAAGACAAATATACAAGGCTCGAAAATATCATTCATTTCAGTATTTTACAGCTATAGTAAGTAATATTATAAAAGAAACAAGAGAATAAATTATTTATATGTATGTATGTATGTATATATATATATATATATATATGTGTGTGTGTGTGTGTGTGTGTGTGTGTGTGTGTGTGTGTGTGAAATCTTAATTACATCTCTTCTCAATCACGCAACATCCCAGTTCATGCTCAAGCTATAATTTCAGAAAATTAAAACAGCATGACATGTACATAAAAATACAGTAGAACCTACGGACTGAACCTGATACGGCGGCGTTTAGATGATGGGTTTCATCAATGAAGAAGATGTAAATCACCCTCTGAGAGTGGATTAACGGAAAACAAATTTTATTGGGAAATTTTGGGGGACGATTGCTTGATTTTATTTATTTTTTTAATTTTAATTCTATTGTCTCTTTTGCGTTTGTTTGTTTGTTTGAAATTGAAATTTTCCGAAATGGCTTGCCATTTTGGTGTAATGCGATATGGCCCAGAAGTTAGTGGAATATTTCAATCAAGTCCTCAACTTGGTATGATGGTATCATTCTTCTAATCTCTTCCATTATTTTTCGCTTTTCTTTTCTTTTTTTAATTTTTTTTTTTTACAAATCGTAACAATTAATTTTTTATATTTAGTAAGTTTGTTTATTTATTTTTTGGATTTGTACGATTCTGTAAAGTTTCCATGAGAGATTATAATTGTGTAAAATTTAGTGGAAAAAAAAAATTATTAAACAATTACAAAAAAAGAGGAAGGTATAATTACAAACGGTCGGGTCGATTAAGACTATCTCCAACAACCTCCTTATAAGGGCTTCTGGAAGTAAATGCATTAATATAGCTCCAACAGACTCCCTGCAAGGACACCCTAAAATAGGGAGCTCCCTATTTTATTACTTAAGCTATCTATATGTAGGGAGCAACTTTAGCTCCCTATTATTTTCTTTTTAACTTTATTTAAATTGGCTCCCTATTACTTTAACTAGTTTTTTTTACACACGTGCGATGCATGGGGCAAAAAGTTAAATATAGAAATGTCAGTTGTATTAATATTACTTTTTTTATTATTTTGTATGTGAAGATATAAATAAATAGAGAGATAGAGGTTGAGAGAAATAACTAAAAAATCCACACTTCATAAATTATATATCGAATCCATTACATACATGAACGTTAAAATTATACGTTACTGAATACTTCTTTATACACCACATTATTGGTCATGTTCGATTTCGAATCGTCATCACCACAAACTAATATCTTCAACCCCTTTCGATGGGTGACAGGCAACACGGCAATATATAACTGACCATGACTGAACACGGACCGACGTTCGAGAGCGATTGACCCTAACTCTTATTTATCGTCATCGCATATGAAATCATAAGCGGAAACTGCCTTCGTTGAAACTTGAAAGGTATCATAACGTCAGAAGGCGTTAGACTCATCCGGGGAAGCAACACCTTTTCGCCCACCTTTGCACCGGTTAGAATTTTGCATTTAAAAACGTGCGTGGAAAGTCTCGTAACAACCAATTTTGTCCCGTTACACAATCTCATTGAGTGGTCTATGTTTCTCAATAACATAATAGAAGTCTCCACCTTCAGATGCAATTCGTGATTGGGCACCCTAGAACACTTTATACCATTTAAGAACTCAGGCGTGTGCAACTCACTGAAGAAGTCATTCCTACCGTTGGATTTGCAGGCACTGTCCAAACTCAGGTAAGTGTACCCCTCGCTCGAGTTCAAAGTGTTCATGTACTCTTTGACAGAGTCCACAACATCGAGAGTTCGGGCTAATATGGTTCTATCCTTCAGGAACATCGGGTCATCAATAGAGTCTCTAAACATCGGATATGTATCCTCAACAATAGCCGCAATGGGGTCGCCCGAATATCGAAGGAGGATATCATCTCGAATTTCTATTGCAGCACAACCGTCATTCGGTCCTCCTATGTTTCCATCTCCAATGCTGGCAATCCAATCGGATAACTCCTCCAACTCAGCACGTTCTTGTCCGTCACCGAGACTTTGGAGCCTCATGTTCTGAGTCAGCCTCAAACACAGTGCAGTGCCTCCATATGCTGGACGCATTGATAGCTGCATTCACTATTTGCTGTCGGATGCCCTTGGGGACAACAGGCAATATCTGGCGAAAGTCACCACCAAACACAATGTTCTTTCCACCAAATAGCCTGTGCCTGTTGGCCGAATCTATATCCTTCATTATATCCTGCAATCTCTTCTCAACAGTCTCAAAGCAATGATTGTGCATCATTGGAGCCTCGTCCCATATTATGAGTTTACAACGAATAACAAATTCCGCAAGCGGGGTTCCTTTCTTAATATTACAATCCGACCCTTCGATCAGATTCAGAGGGATACTCATTCGGGAGTGCGCGGTCTTTCCACCAGGCAAAAGCAGAGATGTTATGCCGCTCGATGCCACATTCAGCACGATATGACCCTCAGACCTCAACCTAGCGGATAAAGTTCTCCACAGGTACGTTTTCCCGTACCTCCATAGCCATACACGAAGAACATAGCATCACCATCGGACTCGACCCCACTCATTATCTTGGAGTACACACCTTTCTGCTCACTCGTCATTTTCGAGAGAAGTTCGGCATGCTTAGCGAACAATGCCTTACAATCATAGTTCAATTCATCCTGGATCAATCTACTGTGACCAACACAGCTACCATCGGTCTCTGGGAACGGCATGAAATCATAATCGCGCAGACTCTTACATTGACATTTTAGTAATTTCTCAATCTCTACCAAAGCTAAATCTTTTATCTGAGACTCACTCAAATTCAGTCCTGCCAAGTAACAACACACATTTAGGTCATAGAACACTCAAACACAATAACCATAACTAATAGAGTAGATTCAATAAATTATAATCACGATTCATTACGCACCACCACGTGCATATACCTGGATTTTTAAAAATCAGACGTTGCACATCCTCCGACAGAAACTTCCAACTCTTGTCCCACACATCCTCGGGCCTAGCAAGAGTATCAGACGACAGCAGTGACACAAAAAGACACCTGAGAGAGTGAGCGGAGGCTCACTCACTTATTTCGGCAATGCCATCAATGTACTCTCTATCATCTTCCAACAAACCCCATGCATAACAGGCCTCACGGTACGACACATGTTGAAAACCATCGTGCTTCCTATAGTCTGCACGGCAAGTAGCTCCGCGGACAACAGTAAGCAAGCACCTCAGGTAGTAATTATCCCCACAGCTAGGGGGGACGTAATACAACCTACCAACACACGGAGCGCATTGTCTGGGCTTCCACTTCCTTGCATACATGTCCCATACAAACTCAGAGGGTGCCTTTGCATACGTCAGAAGTCTCGCCTGAGGATATATCTTATTCGCTTCCATCCATTCAAGGAGCATGATTTCCTTCACTGTTTTTTTTTTATTCAGGACATCCTCTATATCCTCATCCTCTTCATAAACAATGCTCTGTTCGTTTTCCAAATGGAAGCTGAGACGCGTGACCGGAGGGTACTTATACTGCAGTTCCAAACCCAATAACCTCCATGCCGCCTCACACGAAGAAACATACCTGCAGTCGTAGTACATGTTCACTTCGTCAACGGGTTTTTCAGAGTCACCATAGTCAGTGCTCTGATATAAAGCAGCGGTCACACGATCGTGACCCTTGTTGACATACTTGAACAGATACTTGATAGACCTTAATTGGTTGCACCATTCCTCATTGATGTGGGCACCGTATTTCATCAACAGTCGATAATTGTGATGGACAACATATCTGTTGTCCAGGGGGACACCACCCTTTTCCAGCGTTCTCCCATTATCTATACGTCTATAATGCGGGTAACCCTCATCGTCAATCAACGTAGCCTCCACGTACTGTTTGAGAAATGCTTCGTGCACAGGCCCTCAACCATGCACGAGGAGTTTTTCTTTACGACACCGCACGGTCCGTGCATCATATATTTTTTCATGGCTTCATAGTACGTGGGTTGGATGCCTCATCGGGTATTTCGGCCGAAATTACCCTATCTATATCCACAGGAGTCGGGTACTTGGCCTCTTTCACCAGGAACAACAATATGTGAACATGAGGCAACCCACACTTCTGAAACTCTATCGTGTACACAACTGCATGAATTTTTAAGAAAAATAAATACATATTATAATGGACGGTTTAAACAGAAACATAGACATATATTAAGGAACAATACGTACACCCGACACATCGTAATGGATAAGGGTAATCTTCTACTCACCTGCAACGGCCTTCCCAAATATTTGATTCTGGTGAAGATCTTCTATCAGCTCGTCCAACTTCACCTTAAAAACTCTACAGATGATGGCTGGCCTATCCTCGGTTATAAGATTACATGCATCTAAGAAACGAACAATCTCGGGCCAACTTGGATCACACGTGAATGTTATGAACAAATCCGGATAACTGAATTCGCGACATATGGCCATCGCATCTTCATAGTTTTATATCATGAAGCGGGCTCCACCGGTAAAGGTAGATGGAAATATAATACGCTTGCCCCGGGCATACGGATCAGCATCACCGCGCATGACAACATCAGCTAAACCCCTGTAGATATCACACCGAAGTTTCTTCTGATTAAATCGAATATACTTTAACCTAGCCGTCTCGACCATGGTGTACACATCCACGACAAATTACTGAAACAATCGTCTAGACGAAAGAATAGTAGAGGGCTCGTCCTCCCTATCTTGAAGTTTGAATGCAAACTATTCACGAACGCTGATATATTTCCATCCCTTCTCGGTTTTCTTCTTTCTCTCTGTAAACGAAATGTTCTCTGTGTAACCCTCCTCCCCATAAGGTAACAATAGAGGATACTGCAAGGCCAAATACGATGCATTCAGCTCATTTATCCTGCGCAAAGAACCACTCCGAGATTCAACCACT
This sequence comes from Phtheirospermum japonicum, assembly GCA_014905375.1. NCBI lineage: Eukaryota > Viridiplantae > Streptophyta > Magnoliopsida > Lamiales > Orobanchaceae > Phtheirospermum > Phtheirospermum japonicum. Next base: position 2,136,876 of record BMAC01000060.1, on the reverse strand, counting down.
ATGTCCCTATCTCCCAGAGCTGCATCAAATCCACCGACAACCAACACAGCAACTTCGTTGCAAGTGGGCAGATTACGTGTACGTTCGGCCCTGTTATTGGTCCTCTTGCCAATAAAACGCACCTGAACATCAGTATGACCACACTCCTGCATTTTATCATTTGCCATTCTAAACGTCTTCACAAGTTCGTTATGGTCGTCCAACATTTGCTTCAGACCGTCAACAATCTCTTCACGCAGGTTATTAGCCAATCCTACTTACCTACATCACAACACAGTCGACACAAAAGACGTTTTATTAAATATAAGTCATGCTGTAAACAATAGCAAGACCTTCACAATTATAAATATTATAATTATTACTCACGCAATAAACCTCACTGAATTCATCCGGTGGGAAACTTCATGTTCCGTTTCATACACGTAAAGCTGTGCAAACTTAGAGGTTCCACCATTTTCTGGCAATAGACCACCAATCAGGTGGTAGTTCTGACCCTGTATTCTGAAAATAGGAGGACCACCTCCTTTGTTTACATACTGTTATATGATCTAATGTTATCCTGAAAGTGTTTGCTTGTACGGTTGGTTCCATGCAATAATTCATGGAGAAACGCAGGCGATTCTATCAACCGAGGGAGGTCGATGATGCCACGACTACAACACCCATTGTAGTCTGGATTCGTTGGGTTATTCTGGGACCTCGACCTAGACCTCTCCTCATACCAAAACATCGCACCAAAAAACCTACAATGATAGCTCCCATCTCCAATATCCCAATACTCTGCAAATTAACTAAATATATCATACTGGAAGACTGATGTTGATAACGATGAGAATATTCATGGGAGTGATATCAAAAGCACAATAAAAATAAATATGTACCCGATGGCAATGTGTTGTTGCTGATCGGGTCATCCGTGAGATCAATTACATTGCTTGAACTACCGATCCCTCTACCGTTATTCTTCCTACGCGCATACGATCGTCTATTAATTGGAGCTGTAGTTCAAAATAGAAGAAGCTCTTAGTAACGTATAATTATGATAAAATATTATGAAAAACGATTCAAAATTTTATTAGATTACGACTGACTAGCACCCATAGAGGTTTCTTTCTTTTGGCCGTTGGACGATTTATTGATATCCATGACTGCACCATCAGGAAGATTTGAAACAATGTTCCTTCTTATTGTATAGGGTCTTCTCTTGACCGGGGCTGTAGCCAAAATAATTCAAACCAATAAATCAACTTTAACTACGAAACTTATAAATCAATTCCAAGAGTACGTTTTATATTTTTAGTCTTAAAAATTAACTGACCAGCGCTCAAAGTAGACGATATCTGATTGACATGTGCTAGATTGTCAATATTCGGGACTAAATTCCTCACAAAGGTACTATCATCAACAATTATACTGTCCACTGGATCATCAATTGTGAGGTCAATATTCTTGAAGTAGAACCACCACAACCATTGTTTGAATGTTCATTGTGGGGTTCAGACAGCCGCCTCGAATGAATAACTACAGTTTTTATAAGTCACAAATATTCATGTCAGATTTACCAATTTTAGCGTAAATTATTTTAAATCAACATTGGAGCAGAATTAAAAAATATACCATTAGTGACATCACTAAAGGTCGAGCGTTGAAAAGGTGAAATTATATTGCCAGTCTTATGTCTTTTCGACTCGATAGTTACATTCTCATTTGGTGTAGAGGAGCCTATAAGAATTGTTGGATAGACATTAGTTACGATAAATAAAATAAGACAAACATCGGATTTCTTAGTACATTAATATAACAACATATAAATCATTGAATTCGTATTGAGTTATATACAATCGTGCGAGCAATTTAGCCTTAAATTCGTTAAATGAGCCGTATTTTCACTTGCGCTCGTGCTTGATAGCACTCTTGACGTCACGCAAGGGCATGTAATCTCAGACATATTCACACTGCCTGTGACAATCATACAGTTAAAGAACAAATTATAAATATTTAAATAAATAAAATCATAAATATTGAATAGTAGAAATTTAACAAACAAATCATAAATACATAAGAAAATGTATAAAAAGATTAAAAAATTAAATTAAATTAATAAACATGAATGACCCTTGAACTTATAATCTTGAATTTATACATTTCTGAATATACTGTAGAATTTGATTTTCGATATAAAAAAGTAAAAATAAAATAATAACATAACTCTCTGGGTTATATACATATATATAGAAAATAAATATATATAAGTATGTATTCAATTTAATAAATATTAATCACCTAATTAAAACTACAAATTTACAATTAAATCATATTGACAACTCATTCAATAATAACATATGAATATCCTATAAATTACATATATAAAGATATATATGCGATTTAGTAAAAATTAACTCACCTACTTAAATCTAAATAATTAAAACTAAAAACCAAATTCAAATGTAATTGAATAATAACATAGTTTAAGAAAAATAATCTGATTAATATCTTAATAAATCTCTAAAATCACAAGCAATCCAAAATAGATTTATCATTATTAAAATCGGATTAATAAATTATATTAATATACATTAATAAATAATGAGATTAAAAAAAATCAAATGTATACTATACCATATATAGTACTTAAATTAAACACATATGATATCGGATATATTATATCATAATAGATAAGATATTATGATAAATTTAAAATAAATAAAATTAATTTATAAATATTTTATGGGTTTTAATTAATAATTCAATACATTTTAAATTATTAAATCCAACCCAAGAAACAATTTAATTTGAGTCCAGATTTAATTCACAGAAGCCCAATATTCTGATATTATAGTGCATGGAATTCAAAAATTAAAAATTGAAATATAAACATTAACCCATAATTGAATTAATTTAAAGACAATCGTTAAAATTTTAAAAATATCATAATCTAATTTTAACATTTCTATAAACATAAATTAAATGTAAATAATTTATAAATACTTTATGGGCTTGAATTAATAATTCAGCATATTTCAATGATTAAATCCAACCCAAACAACAATTTAATTTGAGTATAATTTGAATTCCCAAAAGCCCAATACTATGAGTCCAACTTGAATTCAGATAAGCCCAATATTAAAGAGATAATGCCATAAAGTACTGTCTTTTTTTTTTCCCACTTTTATCCATGGTTAATTATTATGACATTTTTACCATTATTTTTTCCTTTCACACGTTTTTGGTTAGAAATAATCCCACTATTACGAGACCTTAGTTAGAATTAGGTTACCTTTTTTTAGAATATATAAGATTTATTTTAAGGTAAATTGATTTATTGTAATAACGCACCCACAATCACCGCTACCCCACAATCACTCTGTAATCCTTTCATATTCCAACCTCAATTGCACACATCTCACAGACCTGTCCATCTCCCGAAGCAATTATCAAGAACAAATCTGATTGTAATCGATACACAGATTAGGAATTTCAACAAATATTTTCAAACGGATCATCTAAATCAGTAGCTATGGGCAAACTTCAGAATCCAAAATCCCTAAAAACCCTAAATATTTTGGACGAGCGGCGATAACGTGCCGTCGCTGATGAATACGTTTGCCGAGATAGATTTTGACGACGTGCTTAATCTGATTATCCAGAGGTGCAAATACATGATGCCGACATCCGTTCAGCGACACGCAATATCCATTTCGCTAACAGGCTGAGATTTGATTGCGTGTGCGCAGACCGGGTCGGTTAAAACTGCAGCGTTTTGCTTCCCGGTCGTTAGTGGTATTATGAGGGGTCGTCAGACGAACAGACCGCAGGGGAGAAAACCTCCATTTCACTGCAGCTTTTAGACCCTAATTTTGCACGATCCAAATTCAGATCCACCATCGGTGCGTTTATTTTTGCGCACTTTGTCAAAGTATAATTTTTTTTTATGTAGTTTTAGTTTATTTATTTATCTATTTATCCGTGATTCGAGCATTTTTTTTTTTTTGGCGATGAATTGAGTCTTGTGTCATTGCCCCAATAGTTTAAAACGCTTGATTTGAATTATTTTTTTGGGACGTTATTGTGGATCTATGTTTGGACGGGTTCTTCTAGTTAATGGATTTTGGTTTAGTATTGAGAACTTGCCCCTTTTTTGTGGTGGGGTGGGGTGGGGTGATAAATATGATTAATGGAGAGTTAATTAGAAATTGATCGGGTATCTGCAGGTTGACACACGTCGTCTGCTCAATTGATTCATATTTAATTATCTTAGCGTCTTGTTGTTATGAGGTTTTGCTCATTAAGTAGGAAGAGACAGTGATAATGAAATTCATTTCACTTTTGGAGTGTAACTATGTTTGTTCTATTGTTATTGATACATTTGCTAAATTGCGCAGTCCAATAGTATGTGTTGACACTGTGTACATGAACTGCTAATATATCTTTATTTCGTTTTCATGTAAAATCAAGTTGCAATGTTACTAGTTATTTTTTAACAAAATATTATAATGATTTATTGGAAAGGAACAAAGGTATGAATTTAAAATAGTAAATGTAACCGGTGAATGGCAGATTTAAGCGTAAAGTAGGTGCATTTTTATTAAAAATTAGAACTTCTACTTGGCAAAGTACTGCTTTTGTTCATTGAAAGAAAAAATAAATTTTATCTCAGTATGTTGAAATTCTAGGACTATATCTCACTCCCGAAAGTTAGTCATTATATAGTTTATTTATTTATTTATTTATTTTGCTTTTGAAATGCGATGATTTGAATTAGCTTTTTAATTGGGTGAATTGAGATTGTAGATTGTAGTGATGCGTTGTTAATTTATGAAGATTGGTTCTCCAATTGAGATTTGAAACTATTTATTTATTATTTCTAATTTTAATTATTTTGGAACCATTTCTTGTATTCAGATACTGCTGCACAAGTACTTCGAGGACAAGAATTCTCAGAGGGGTATTTAGCTTGCTGTTGGGACAATACAGTTTGAATATTTCAGCCTTGATTTTGTTTATTTCTTAGGATTATAATACGTCCATTTTTGAACTAATAAATAATATTTGTATTCAGATCCTGCTGCACAAGTGCTTTGTTTTTTTTTTTAATAATGAACATGTTTCAATGAATGGTTCATGTATCAAATCTTTACATGATTCATTTGAAATATATATTATTATAGATATAATTGATGGCTAATATTTTATGCTTTGTTAATAGTTAGGAGTACACGGAGTATGTGTGAAGGAAACTAGAAGTCAGATATTTTTAGACAACCTTGAATTCCATGATAATTATTAATTAATTAAGTTCGTTATGTTTATAATGTGTTGTGCATATCCTGAGTACTGGTTGTACATCTTTTACTATCTGTTTATTTTCTTGTTGCGGAATATTTATCATTTTTGTTATGATTATTTGTTTATACTCGATTTACTATTCTAACTAATGTTTGTTGTATAAATCACCACATGACACCCCTGTAGCTTCTTTAATCCGACCTGTAATTAGTTATGGATGTCTGGTTTATGTATAGTTGACTTGTAAGATTATTTATATTCATATTTGGTTTATGTACAGTTGATTTGTAATTTAGTTATAAGTTTTATTTACACGATTTTTATGTTGATGTTGAATTTATAAGTCTGTCAGGTCCTCAAATTTTATTTGATTGATTTGTAGATAATTTTCTATTTATTCTTGTGCACTTTTATTTTTCAAATAATTTCATAAAATGGTTGTTGTTTGGTGATTTTGTATTTCTTAGTAATTGAATTTGTTCATTTAAAGTTATAAATATAAATCAACAACAAATCAAATAATAAAAACTATGGTATAAGATAGATATATAAAATTAATTAAATATAAATAAATAATTGCTCCAAGAATAAAGTAAAAATGTGTAATGAACATATTTATTATTACGGTAACAATTAATAATCGTTGAGTAAGATGATTAAGATATTATAATAGAGTAGTTAATAATGATATCTAAGGATAATTACAACAAAACAAATATTATAGTAGGATACTAGTTTGGAAACCTGCGTGTTACGCAGGCATAACGAATAAAATACATAATAAAATAAAATTAAAAAATAATTATTTTAAAGGAATCAACGACAATTATTAACTGGAATATAAATTAATTAATTGATGGGGAATATTCTTTTAATTTTTGATAATTAATTGTGCCAAAGTCATTTGGAAAATGGTATGATTGTAATTGATAAGAATAATTAAATCAAGTATAATAATTCAGAAGCATGTAACTGGCAAAATCCTTTCAGTTTGATAATTAATTTGCTAAAATCATTTCCAAAATGGTATAAGAGTAACTAAAAGTATAATAATTTTAGAAATATGTATAAGGAAAATAAAGAATATTATTGTACAAAACTTTTAGCAAATTTATGATGTTGTAGTATTTATGTATTCAAAGATTAATTTATACAAATGATTGATTATTCAGGGAATCCTGTATCAATTTAATATTTATTAACTTATCTCAAAATGTATTTCTGTAGTATATATTTGGAAAAGTCAATTTTAATTATAGTTGAAATATAATTATCTATAGGAGAAAATTAAGTTGAATATTAAAATTATATAATGATGTTTTGTGAAAACATTCTACCTAATCGTGAAAATAGAGTTAATGTTGAAATGTGAATTTTGGAATTTATTACATTTCGTGGAGATTGATATGATTATCAAAAATTTTACAAAAGTATTTTCAATATCGTAAAGATTTAAATTTCTATATTTTCGAAGCATGATATCCACCCTCATATATATTATGATTTGCGAGGATATATTATTGAACCTACAAAGCAATAATGGTATTGGACTAATTAAGCAATTTGAAATTATAGCAATATACACGCAATTTAAAACATAATTTGCGTTGGAAGGGAGATAAAAAATATGAAAGAAAAAAAAGATAAAAAGGAATGGTTAGCATGTTTGATTTATTAATTGAAGGAGGCAACTTTATACTGATTGAAATGAAATAATTGATTTTGTTAGTTATTTTAGAAATTTCTAGATTTCAATTGATATGAGTAAAGTAATTCTAATAATGTCAAAACTCTATATAAGGAAAAGTCCAATATAATTGTG
>BMAC01000060.1:2087949-2129743 GCA_014905375.1 Phtheirospermum japonicum | reverse complement strand
TATATTTCTTGTAATTTTTGATTTTTTTATTTTATATTTAGTTAATAATTTCTATAATTTAATGGTACTTTTTTTGTAGCTATGAATTAATATTTAATTTTATAATATTAGCAACTTTTTGGTTTATTTTTTTGTTTTTTTTGTATTTATAATGAACATGTTTCAGTGAATGGTTCGTGTATCAAATCTTTACATGATTCATTTGAAATATATATTATTATTGATATAATTGATGGCTAATATTTTATGCTTTGTTAATAGTTAGGAGTACACGGAGTATGTGTGAAGGAAACTAGAAGTCATATATTTTTAGACAACCTTGAATTCCATGATAATTAATTAATTAATTAGTTCGTAATGTTTATAATGGTTTTTTTTTTTGCCATTTATCATCTAACTATCTATATTATTTAGCTTATTTTTATGTTTATCTATTGTATATGGATCGTGCATCTCCTGAGTACTGGTTGTATATCTTTTTTCTACTATGTTTGTTTTCTTGTTGCTGGATATTTATCTTTTTTGTTAATTATTTGTTTATACTCGATTTACTATTCTAACTAATGTTTGTTGTATAAATCACCACATGACACCCCTGTAGCTTCTTTAATCCGACCTGTAATTAGTTATGGATGTCTGGTTTATGTATAGTTGACTTGTAAGATTATTTATATTCATATTTGGTTTATGTACAGTTGATTTGTAATTTAGTTATAAGTTTTATTTACACGATTTTTATGTTGATGTTGAATTTATAAGTCTGTCAGGTCCTCAAATTTTATTTGATTGATTTGTAGATAATTTTCTATTTATTCTTGTGCACTTTTATTTTTCAAATAATTTCATAAAATGGTTGTTGTTTGGTTGATTTTGTATTTCTTAGTAATTGAATTTGTTCATTTAAAGTTATAAATATAAATCAACAACAAATCAAATAATAAAAAACTATGGTATAAGATAGATATATAAAAATTAATTAAATATAAATAAATAATTGCTCCAAGAATAAAGTAAAAATGTGTAATGAACATATTTATTATTACGGTAACAATTAATAATCGTTGAGTAAGATGATTAAGATATTATAATAGAGTAGTTAATAATGATATCTAAGGATAATTACAACAAAACAAATATTATAGTAGGATACTAGTTTGGAAACCTGCGTGTTACGCAGGCATAACGAATAAAATACATAATAAAATAAAATTTAAAAAATAATTATTTTAAAAGGAATCAACGACAATTATTAACTGGAATATAAATTAATTAATTGATGGGGAATATTCTTTTAATTTTTGATAATTAATTGTGCCAAAGTCATTTGGAAAATGGTATGATTGTAATTGATAAGAATAATTAAATCAAGTATAATAATTCAGAAGCATGTAACTGGCAAAATCCTTTCGGTTTGATAATTAATTTTGCTAAAATCATTTCCAAAATGGTATAAGAGTAACTAAAAGTATAATAATTTTAGAAATATGTATAAGGAAAATAAAGAATATTATTGTACAAAACTTTTAGCAAATTTATGATGCTGTAGTATTTATGTATTCAAAGATTAATTTATACAAATGATTGATTATTCAGGGAATCCTGTATCAATTTAATATTTATTAACTTATCTCAAAATGTATTTCTGTAGTATATATTTGGAAAAGTCAATTTTAATTATAGTTGAAATATAATTATCTATAGGAGAAAATTAAGTTGAATATTAAAATTATATAATGATGTTTTGTGAAAACATTCTACCTAATCGTGAAAATAGAGTTAATGTTGAAATGTGAATTTTGGAATTTATTACATTTCGTGGGAGATTGATATGATTATCAAAAATTTTACAAAAGTATTTTCAATATCGTAAAGATTTAAATTTCTATATTTTCGAAGCATGATATCCACCCTCATATATATTATGATTTGCGAGGATATATTATTGAACCTACAAAGCAATAATGGTATTGGACTAATTAAGCAATTTGAAATTATAGCAATATACACGCAATTTAAAACATAATTTGCGTTGGAAGGGAGATAAAAAATATGAAAAAGAAAAAAGATAAAAAGGAAGGGTTAGCATGTTTGATTTATTAATTGAAGGAGGCAACTTTATACTGATTGAAATGAAATAATTGATTTTGTTAGTTATTTTAGAAATTTCTAGATTTCAATTGATATGAGTAAAGTAATTCTAATAATGTCAAAACTCTATATAAGGAAAAGTCCAATATAATTGTGAAAGTAGGTTAACTGTGAATCTTTTTGTAAAATATAGATTTTATGGAAGATTGATATGAATTAAAAAAACTCTAATAAAAAATATTGTTATTTTATAAATTCCATGTGTTGCATAGTTAGCCATTTATTTTGTATAAAATAGCCAATTATACAACATACCTCTTAGATTTAGAAACTGTTTTTAAATAAAATAGTCGTAAGTAAAAAATAATTTTGATTTAGCAATCTAAATTGATTTAACAACTTTATAATTTTTATTTAGTACAAAATAAGTTTAGACTAATTGAAATAATTAATTGTCCTATATTCAAAACTTTAATTGATGGGTAAATGAGATTTAATTTTGATATAGGAGTATTACTTTATATTAATCTTGAAAAACTTTAGATTATACAGAAGATTGAAAACGAATTTTCAAGAAAACATTACAAAATATAGGCAAATTATTCCTTATCTATAATTGAAAAAAATAGTCCAGACTTCATGCTATAAACAAATATATTCTAAGATCGATTTATATAACAAGATTGAAATTTATAAAGATCGATTTGAGTTTATCTGGTTGACTTTTTCTGTTTGTGTATAAAAAATTGAAATACAGAAATTGGAATTTATATGGATGTCGATTTGTGTCATATCATCACTGGAGAGATGCAAGTTTGGAGTAACATAGATAAGAGTTATAAACCGATATATCCCAAACACATTCCAGAATGATATGACAAACCGGATGGATTTTTTAATAAAAAAAATACAGATCAGTTTGAGGTTATCTGTCTGAATTTATCTATTTGCGTTTAAAAAAGTTGAAATACAAAAATTAAAATTTATACAGATTATGGCAGTTTGAATTTATAAAGATCAAAGCCATAAGCAGATATACCCCAAAAATATTCCAAATCAGATCGATTTTTGAAAACCGAGAAAAAAAAATACATATCAGTTCCAGTTTATCTGTTTAAATTGATATATTTGCGTATAAAAAAGTTGGAATACAAAAATTATAATTTATATAGATCAGGCGAATTTGGATTTATACAGATCTAAGCCATAAGCAGATATATCCCAAAAATATTCCAGATCGGAATTATATGACAAATCAGATCGATTTTTGAAAATCAAGAAGAATTCAGTTTATCTGTTTGAATTTATCTATTTGCGTATAAAAAAAATTAAAATACAAATAATAAAATTTAGACAAATCAGGCCAGTTTAAATTTATACAGATCGAAGCCATAAACAAATATATCCCAAAAATATATATGACAAATCAGATTGAGTTTTGAAAACCGAGAAGAAAAAAAAAACAGATCTGAGTTTATCTGTTGGATTTATCTATTTGCGTATAAAAAAGTTGAAATACAAAAATAAAAATTTAGACAAATCCGGCCAGTTTGAATTTATACAGATTGAAGCCATAAACATGTATATCCCAAAAATATTGCAGATCGAAATCAGATCGATTTTTGAAAATCGAGAAGAAACCCAACAAAGTCAAATTACCCACAAATCAAATCCATTAAATTGAACCCAAAACTTCCACCTGCCAAGCTGAGTCGCTGGAGATCTCCATTACTGCCACCAGCTCTATTATCCAATTGAGGATTTCAACTGTGGTTGGCGGAGAGATTGTGTAAGGCCAAATTGAGAAAGACAAATATAGGATTTGGGTTTTTTTAGGTTTTTTGTTATTTCGAAACAAAAAAGAATAGATGAAAATTGAAAAAGAAATCTGGACGGAGAGGAAGCAAGCGGCAGATGGGGAGGAGAAAAGATGAAACTTGAAAAAAAAATTGACAGAGAGGAAGCAAGGAGCGGTGGAGAAGAAGCCCTAAATTTTTAGAACAATCTTTATGAGATTTGGTCTGTTCAGTACGATGGTCAAGTTTGTGTGTAAGGCGAAAGTCCACGGATTTTCAGGGATGATTGTTAATGAGGTATAAAAAAATTAAGAAAAAAGTCATATTATATAATCTAGGCCAAAAATTATAAAAGGAAAGAATTAATAGGTATTTTTCAAAATTTGACATATCAAAATTTAGATTAATAAGAAAAAAAACACTTGTAAATTGGATGTATAAGGAGTTGACATCTCAACAGATTTAACAAATAGGGGTTGATTTGTTCATTCAGGTTTTAAATCAAAATAAATAAAATAGAAATAAAATGAGAAATAATAAATAAATAATTTTTTTACTCACAATATTTTCCATCAACATTGTGGATTGTATTGTGAGTTGTTTATTAGAAATAAATTAATTACTACAATTTTAAATACAAATATTAATATTAAATATAAAATAAAAACCATTTCATGAGTATATGGAAACACAATATTTTAAGGAAATATATTTTAGTCATAATTACGTTTGATTTAGAAAAATTATTTTAATCTTATTTTTGGTTTGTCTATCATATATTTAAGGATATTGTGGTTAACATTAAAATTATGTAAAAATGGAATTGGTTTATATGTGGTTAGACATATATGTCATTATTTAACTATGGTGAAAAAATGGAATTAAGATTTGTGAACTAGATATCCATGTCATTTTCCCAATATTAAACCCGGATCCGGATACAAGCCCATAAACCAACTCCACACAATCGGACGGTCAGGATTTAATATGAACAATCCAACACAATCCAACAGTCATGAACACACCTGAGCTTATAACCCTAGGTATAAATACCATATAACCCTAAAAAAAATGAATTTATAAATATTTTATGGGTTTTAATTAATAATTCAATACATTTTAAATGATTAAATCCAACCCAAGCAACAATTTAATTTGAGTCCAAATTGAATTCCCAAAAGCCCAGTATTCTGATATTATAGTGCATTTAAATTAACATAACATTATAGTAAGATATTATTCTAATATCCTTTTTCAGTTAGAAATTAATAAAGTATGTACATAAATACACATATACATACATGCTCTCTTTATATACATAAAAATGGATAAATTTATTATTCTAATACCTTATTTCAATTCCAAATTATATAAAAAATCATAAGAAATATCCAAAATTATTATTCTAATATCTTATATCAATTCAAAACCAATAAATTATATATATAAATACTCATACACATACATAAAAGTTAAACTTATATATATTTTTTATAGACAATAGGTCTTAAATTTATAAGCAACTATAAAAATAAATTTATTTATATTGATTTTTAAAAAAAACTCATAATTTAATGTAATAAAAAAATAATATAATGTTATTGGATTAATAATTAAAATAGTAACTAAACTTGAAGACACAAAGAAAAATAAAAGAAGATACATAGACATATTAATCAAACTTTATACTCTATATAGATATAATTTAAATTTATTTTCTAAGGATAATAATTTAAACTTATATATTTTAAATAAGAAATACAAATAAAATAATTTTTAAAAGCTCAGTCCATTAAGAAAAATACAATTAATTCGGCCCAAATGTAACAGCCCAAAACAAAAGCCCGTAACCCATTTCAGAAACCTACCCATTTAAATCCGGGTGAAATCGGACGGTCCACAAATCCTACACCAGATCCAACGGTCCTAATCTACCCTCACCAAAATAACCCTAATATAAATACCCTAACCATAAAAAATCGGCCCATTCGCCCCACCTCAACCTTGTTTTCTCTGTCCCTCCGCAAACCCTACCTTCTCTGCCGTTCTGCTGAAACCAAAACCCACCGCTCCGATCTTTAGCCACCGTTAAACTTCACCGCTCACACACAACACCGTAGTCTATCTTCGCCGCTACTTCGCCATCTCCGTCTATCTTATTTTTCTCACCAGAAATGCTCCACCGCTCATCTCCAGAAATACTATCTGCTCCACTCCGCTGCTCATCCCGACGGTCTGTTTCACTCCACCGCTCATACCCAAAACCCCAAAACTTTCCAAGCCTGCTATATAATCTCCCTTATATTATCCCACCATCTTAACCTATCTGATTATGTTTCTTATATATTAGTGTGTAACCTACCACAAACCCTACCGATCTATGAACTCCGAAAATAAATTATATCAAACGTAAAATTTGCAGAGATTCTGATCAGGTACAGGTTCTTGAACCATTTTCAATTTTTCAAATACAATTCACTATTCACTTTTTATCGATCTTGAACAAAATCATTCGTTTGTTTAATTAATTTTTCAAAATAATCTTCGATCTGGGTCAAAATCAGTTTATCATGTTACATCTATTCAAAAAATGTATAGATCTGATTCAAAATAAGCCTATCGTGTTAGATCTATTCCAAAAATATTTTGATCTGGTTCAGAATCAGTCTCTGGTGTTAGATCTACTAAATAAATGTTTCGATCTGGTTCAAATAGTCTCTTGTGTTAGATATATTAAAAAATTATATCGATCTGTTTCAAAATGTGTATATTCTGTTGGATCCATTCTCATCAGGTATTTTTTTTGTAATCTAATGTTTATCTATGTGTTTTTTTAATGTTATTTCGTTCGAGGTTCTAATTACCAAAGAAGGGTTGCTGACGATGGATCTAGTCGAACATTTTAATCTTAAAGGACTGGCCCAAAAAAGATAAAGAACGATCCAGACAGATTTCCATCTTAAACAGGTAAAAGCATCAATTTAAAATATGATTTCATTTACATGCATACTTATGTATGAAAATCATGATTGATATACAAATTAAATAAATCAAATGACGCATGCAAAATATTTTTTTAAACATTATATCTTTTTTTATTTAAAAATTACTACTGCCAATTATCATTTTAATTAAATTATCTAATTTTAAAATTAAAAAAAGAATAAATAAATAGTCAGGTTTCTGCATGTACAATTATCTGAAGGGTTTGTTTTATTTTAAATTATACAGATGTGGATTTTATACTAATAGGCAATAATTACATGTAACTTACTTGCATATTTAATGTTTAATCAGTTGTTATTGTTTTGTATTTTTTTCTGCATGCTGTTTGATTTACATGAAAAGAATTGATTATGTTATCACTAAATGATTAATCAACGTGTTCACATTTTGCTATGGGTATGTTAACAATTTGTAATTTAGTCTCTTCTTATTTACTTTAGTTAGTTGCAGGTTTAATGTTGTATAATTGCTATTGTTTGGTATTTTTCTCTTTAATGATTCATTGTTTGTACAATCTTATGAGAAGTTTTTTTTATTTTTAAACAGAGATGATTGTTTCTTGATTTATTTGGAGTGTGTTCTCTTATATAATTATGCATGCTATTTGATCTACATGGTAGGAATTGATTATGTTATCACTGAAAGATTAATATATGAGGCAGGTTGAACTGTGGTTTGTGTTTATAAAATAATCTATTTAATAAAACTATTTATGTTTGAAAATATAAATATTTTCATTCTCCTTTGAGTATGTTTACAGATTAACATTTTGCACTAAGTATATTATGTTCAAAATTGTAATTGATTTACTTTTTATTTACTTAAGTTAGTTTATATTAACATATTTTCCTTTAACATGCAAACTGTTGCTCAAAAAAGGAAGCAAGCAAGCAAGAAAGATAATGCAATGGAGTACTAATAGCCGAAAAAAGATAAGTACACAAATTAACTCTGAACATAATACAATTCATACTTTTGTATATTTAAATTTTTTAAAAGATATGTCAAAGTTTATCGGCTGGAAACCTGACATGACCTATCGTAGTATGATAATGCCTCTGAATGGAGTCCAGGGTCTAAGTAGGTGTAACAATGCCACGAATGAAGATATATCTTTTAAAAAACTAACAATTGAACAGAGTACTATATAATCCACTGTTATATATTTTCAATGCAATACTTATTTGTATATGTTTAATCTAAAACTTATTGCATTAATATTGCAGGTTAAGGAGCATAATACTCTGGATAACAAACACAACATGAAAAAAGATAAGTATCACAATATCATCCTTACATTGTACAAATAGAATTTATATTTAATAAAGTACAATTAAATACGAACTGTGTATTGCTGTTGATGCGACCAAAAAGATTGGGTTACCAAGGATATGGGGTACTAACCTCAAATATGAGATCAGCGACCTAATTTGCTTCAAAATACGTCGTAGCGACCTGATTGATCTCCAAGAGCCTCCTGGTGACCTGATCGATCCTGCAAAACAACACCTCAGCCAAGGCGGTGGACGGCTCCGGCGAAGGTCCTCCGATGCTTAAGTTAGAGAGTGCGAGAGATATTTCGAGAGCTCAAACGTAATAATCAACTTAGAATAAAAGTGTGGCCTGAATCCTCTTTATATAGACAAAAGAAGTATTCCCCAAGCTAGGGTTACCTTCTTCCACTATAATTCCATAAATACCGCAACCGACTTAGAATTAGAATTTCTCCTGTATGCTAAGTTCCCATAAATAATAGATCTCTCACTAAATTACCAGAATAGGCCTGTGCCTGTGACTCTTTTAATACAGTTCGTCGGGACTCCACAATACCATCCATATCAGCCCGTTCGGGCCTAATAATCATAAATCCCAACACCCAGCGCCGAGCTACCACTCAATGCCGAGCTGGTAAAACCATAAGAGGTCGCTACCCTATATGAGAGCTCGCCACTCCCATACTCCAGGTCGCTACTCTATAAATCAGCTCACCCAACTCTTAGAAAGAATGCTCCTTCCAAGAAATGAGGTCGCTTACCATAAATACCGGCATATAGCTTGCATGAATATTTAGTGTCGTATCAGCTAGTCCCCCATAATATGGCTGATTGAGGCACGAAATCAGGTAGAATATGTAAAAAGTAAAAATAATGCATCGACCACTTACATGAATTGAAAAATTAACTATAAAACTTTACTCAATCACTATGTTAGCTTACCAGACACTATATCATAACTCACAATAACCCAGCTCTCGATATCGAGCTATAACATTATTCATCCAACAAGAGCTCGCCACATGAAATCGCGACCTTCCAAAAATCAGCTCGCTCAGCCCCCGGAAAGAATGCACCTTCCAGAAGAAGAGGTCGCCTATAAGTCCCCAAAATATATGCTTACTGACCTGAAATATTTGTCGACCTATAATCATAAAAACCACCTTTTGCCGACCTAAAGTCATATGCGTGCATAATAATTCAGCAAAATATAATCATAACCTTTTTTAAGAAGTCAAAACACGCCACTCCTATCCATCACATCTCTTTAAAGATCATTAAATGCCCTCTGACAACATGTCGGACACGTGCCATCTCCCCGCATTCTAGTAATATATTTAATACACTGGGCCAGAAATGAAAGACCCAAAATAATCCAAGAAAAACCTAACAACTTCCCACTTCTTTCTGTCGTTTTAGCTTTTTACGCCGCCCAACACATATTATACCTTTTCATTTCAATTCATCCTCACTTTATCAACAACACAAGCAAAAAACTCCATTTTTCTCTACAACATCTTCTCTTTCTCACAAAATTCTGCAAAAGATTTCACAACACACCAGGATTCATCTCCAAAGTCATCAACTGCAATAATGAGTAAGTCCCTCTAATCCTTCATCTTAATAGTAATTACTTTAATTTCGCTCTGCAATTGTTGCATCTTCTAAATGTTATTATTTTTTTCTCTTTTCTTTATCCCGATAATTGATTGATGACGAATCCAGCATCCTCCACTCCCGATTCTCAAAACCCATAGCCTTCCCCTGACTCCGATTCCCTTGAAATTCCTTTTATTATTAAAAGAAGACGAAGAAATCATCTTTCACCACAGCTTGGCCTATATGACGAACCGGAAGGTGACGTCAGTTGGCCCGAGCTTGAGGCCCAAACCAGGGCTTACACTGAGGCTAGAGCCTTAAATGAAAACATACCAGAAGACCACTCTCTATCCCAACCTAAGATTGAAAACATTCCAGAGGGCATCCCTCTAATCGTACCCAATTTACCCTCGACATCTCAATCCGAGTTTTTTCTTGAGAATCCCGTAACAGTAGCACCTCCTTCTGTTGTTGCCAACCTGCTTCCCCTACCCCAAGCCACTAGGGTAGTCAAACCAAATTATTGGGTGTTACCCGAGTGAGAAAAACTTGAAGAGTTTAAGAAAGCACTCAATCTTCCCGAGACCGCTGAGATGATCCTCCTAAACATCATCCAAATAGACCCAAAAAATCCTCCTGCTAACCACATCACCATTTTCGACGAGCTACTTAGGTCGTGTTTTAGATTTCCCCCTCACTGGTTTTACATCAGTGTAGTAGCGAATAAGTTCAAAGTCCTCATTCTCCAGATGACCCCAAACTCAATGAAATTCATGGCGTGTTATATGATTTTGTGTGAATACTACCATGTCCAACCCGATCCAGGTTTTTTCCATTTCTGTTTTCAAATAAAATATAAAAAAGATTCTTTTTACCTCTCTTCTTGCTCCGGGAAACCCCACTTTTTGGTGAATCCATCATCAAAGGTGCCCGAATGGCGAAGTAAATTCTTCTTTATTCACAACACTGAAGCCTGGCCCTTCAACACCGACTTGCAATACCATACCCCAAGGCAGGATGACCCTCCTACTCCCAAAAAATTCCCTGCCCTCTACAAAAAATATTCTGACCAGCTATCTAAGTGGAGTAAATGTCCTTTCGACGTAGTTCAACTCACCAGGTCGAAGAGACCATTTTCCTTTGTAGGTCTTGAATCACGACCTATTGATCAGGATCAAGCCTTGACTAGATCAAAATTTGGTAGGTCTCCTTAGTTATAAGTTTTCTCATTTTTCATAATAACACAACTCAATTTAATCATGTGTTTCATTTTTGCAAATGACTTCATTGGTAGTTGCATCTCATCAAGCTCAGAGGGAGCTACTGTGCAAGCTGACCCGAGACCAGCAACCACATCAGCGTCGTGACCTCTTATTGTTGATGTGCACGAAGAGGTGGAGATCGCCCTTGCTGCGAGGAATGACCGTGAAGAGGTCGCTGACACTGAGGAGCGCCTACCACTTTCAACCATCTTATCCAAAGGGAAGAGGACCGTTCGAGAACGTACCTCTCCAAAACAAGTGCCCCAAGCTCCAAAACATCGACGTCTTCGTAAAACTTATGGGGCCCCCTCATCAAGCTCTCACGATCTAGAGAAGAGTTTGGTGCAATGCGCCAATGTTGATCAATTTAAAGCTCTTCTGAATGCTCAGGTAACCTTATATGTCCCAGGAATTAATTACACTGTCTTATAAATTATGAGTAATTGCAACTATAATTGCAAAGTATTATTATTATTATTGTTGTTGTTGTATTAAATTTAGACATTTCCTATGTCATACTACAATAAAAATTAATTAATTGCTATATATATGTTGACCTCTTATATTCTGATGGTTCTCTTTGTTTCATCTTTGCAGCTCTGAGAATTTCATCTCTCTTTCCATTTCTTTATTTCATGGTAAGTATTTAAAATAATTTACTCTCAAATTTTTTATAATTAGCTTCCAATGTATATTTCTTTATAATAGATTAGTAGTCTAAATTGATAGGATACTTGCATGTTTCTGTTTGCAAATGATCTATAAATATTGCAAACATCTTTTTCAATCGGTTTTACCCAATCAAATTAAATTAGAGGACGAGGCAGAAAAATGGAAACAAGGAATTAATTATGTTCAATTGTAACTAACTATGTTTTATATTCTTTATTTTTTTCTTAATACTAACCTTTTGTTGTAGACTAGGGATTTTCACATTGCAGAACAAGAAGAAGATATTGGTTATTATGTTGGTTTCATAGGTAAGGTTAACTTAATTAATTTCATTTTTAAACTTAGTTTACTATTTCTCCATTGAATTTCAAAGTCAACTTAATGATGAAGGGTCCTCGTACATGCTCGGAAGAGCTTTGACATTTGTATTTTGGGGAGCCGTTGCTGATAAATATGGTAAAAAACCCATAATTATTATAGGCTCTACCATAGTGTTAGTAATATCATATTTGTTAGCTTTTTATAATTGAATCATGTTTGCCTTTTTTGAGTAAGTTTTCGATAATGAAGCATACTCTATATATCCAAATATGTATAATCATGATTTTGAGCCAAATAAATTACAGCTTGTTTTTGCTCTCTCGAACCCTGAACTTTATGCTTGTTATTTTTATCACTCATATATGTAAAACATTCTTTAAAATGTCCCCAATAGCCCATCTTTTAAATTTGATTATGCAAATCAGAATTCTAGGACTCTTCTGGAAATTTGAATCAATTTGTATCTCAAATTATTATCACTAAGAAGTGATGATTCTTATTGTTGTATGTTTATTGATATTAAATATACATTTTGACAATAATATTTGACCGTTGAATCAGATTGAAGCCCTCAAGGCTACTGGATTATTGTTACTGATAACAGACTATTCTCTTTATAGGAAATGCTGAATTTCTTGAAAGACTTTGAGTCAAAGCTGGAGATAAAGATTACGTGTTCGCAAGAGACTGAGAGCCTCTTGGAACTGCAGGTCCACTTGCTTTGGCTAGGGACAAACTGATCGATGATTCTGGTGAGCCGTTTTTTGTACTTAACAGTGATGTCATCAATAAATACCCGCTGAAAGAGATGATTGAATTTCACAAATCTCATGGTGATGTCATCAATGAATACCCGTTTTTTGTCCCGTAAGTTTCAATCTTGTGCAATTTTGGTCCCAAATGATTGTTCAATATGCCATTATTCCTAAAATTCCCTTAAATATCAAAACTTTAAAAAGAAAATGTGTACCAATCAAAATCGCTACATTTACTTGGGGCAAAATCATCAAGGACTGGAATTTTCACATCAAAAAGTTAAATAACTAAAATTGCTAACTCCCCCAGAGTTATGGGATTAAAAATGCAATTTAGCCGAAATAATAACTGTTTTATTTTTGGTAATTAAGCTGGTTTTCAAGGGTAGAATTTTGTAATTATCCATTGTGAGGATGGAGCAATAAACGAAGATAAGAGCGATATTTTTTATTTTTAATTTTGCCGAACATGGTAGGATATAACACTTATATGCAGTTACCCTGCAAGTGCAGGGTAACTGCATATATATGCATCTGATTGATAATGGCTTTACAATTTTATTTTTTTTCATTTTGGGAAAATTGCAAATATTATCCTTGAGATATAGTCTAATTAAAAAAAAAATCCCAGTTTTCTTTCCTTCTCGAAATTACAAATACCCTTTTTGACGTTTGTTTCTGTTTTACAAACCGTGCCTGTTGAGGGGGTAGTTTGTATAATAATCATAAACCTCAAGGGGTTATTTTTAATTTTAGAATATAACTTGATTTTTTCATAATCATACTAGACCACATGGGTAATTCGTATGTGATAATTACAAAAGAAAAAGGGAGAAGCCTGATCTGGGCTAGTTAAAAAAATTACAAAAAATCCCTTGAGGTTTTGTTCTATCTTAAATTTAGGGCATAACTATAATATTTCAACAAATGTCATTTTACTTTACTTTTGGAAATCTTTTTTTTATGAAGGAACAAAATGCAAGACGGAAACAGAATTCAAGGTGGTTTTTGAGATTTTCGAAAACCTGTGTTTTTTCTTTGTAATTATATTAAACTTCAGGGGCAGTTTTTTATTTTTATTGTTCCCATATTTACTGAAATCTTGATTTTGCTAAAAATAAACATTTTCTTTATATATACCTATACTTTTTATTAATTTTGTATCTGTTCAACTTTTTCCCATAGGCGTCATGACAATAGTTGGAGGCAAATGGGGCTGTGGGGGTGGACAAGTATGAATTTTATATGATTTTCCAACATAGCCGTGTCTCCATGTGGCTGGAAGTCAAGGAGTGGTAATCATAGCCATCAGTCAAGCCCTTCTCATGGTAATCATACACTTTCCCTTTATAATATGTATTAGTCGATCATTTTGACCGTATCTTATTATGAGCAGGTTGGTTCACAATATGCGCAATATTGGGGTATTGAGGCTCTAGAGTCTTTAGGAATCTATATGCGCGATTCAGTGGTATTGAGATCTCTCTTTTACTATCTGAGAATTACTTATGCACTTTTGTGGTCATTTCATTTGGTTTTTAACAATAGAGACAATGATTGAACTTTTGTGGTGTATTGCTTTTAGGATAGATTGAGTTGAAACCTTACAAGTATTGCATCTTTTTTTTTTTTTTTTTTTTTTTTTGTATAAACTTATAATTATGCAATTATCCATTTAGTTTCCTTCTTATTTATAGTTTGGCTTCTTTCTTTTTTTCCGGGCAAAACAAAGAACTCCAAGGATGATGACTAAATGATGTAGAGAACATGAAACACATATAGAGGAATTTGTTGATGCCTTATTAAATTGTTGCCAAATTATGCGGCTGGTGCTTTAACAAATATTTTTATGCGAACATCTTTGTATGTATTTTATTGACTTGTTTTTTCAAAATCATTATTTACTTGTAATGACATTTTACTAAATCCAGTTGTATTGTTTTAAGCAATGGAAAACCAGATTATGATGAGTATTTATTTATCTATGAATAAGAGAGTGTTGTGTTGTTTACCTGGTGTCGTTTCCACTATATATTCTTTATTAGGTGGGATGGTATAAATGAAAAATTTTGAATCGAACTTTTTCGCTTTAAAAATAAAAAGCTCGTCCGCAAGAGAACGGAGCTATTGTAGGCGATAAGCTGACTCGAGTCGAATCACAAGGAAGACTAATCGGAAACTATTCGGGTGTTTAATTTTACGTACATAAAAACAAAATTAAAAACTAAACTAAACAATCGATCGAATAGAGTTTGAGGTGTTCTAACATCTACGAGCAATAAAATAAAAAAGCTTTTAAAACTATAAGAAAAGCAAGGGTCTAGTGCGCCAGAATCATCTACACGATCGGGGTTGTCAGTCCCGATGGTTCTAAATGACCCTAAGCACACTAGACCAATAAACTCAACCAACAAGCATCATCATATTCAAAAGCATCACCAAAAGTTCAGCCATCAAACAGTAACACGATTGGTATTAAAATAAACGAACAACTAATATAAAGAGAGCATTCATCAAGAAACGATTGCGAAATACGAATTGAAAGCTTGAAGGTAACGATGTTCAAACTATCAACTAACTGCATACTACAAACTATCTATCTAACATCTAAAGTCTGAAATCTAAGAAACTAAAACGAAAATACAGAAAGTAAAACAAAGACGAAGAACAAACGAGGAATTGACGACTCGAACTTGCAATCTTCGACTCTTCAACCCGAATTATGCGCGTAATTGAAATGGTGGGATGAACCGAGGGTTACTGACAATATCTGGACCTTTCCCCCTCGTCTCCGCACTCCAAAAATGAAGAAACCACCGACTTTATATAGAATTTCGAAAATAACCGCTCAAACTGCCGGAGCGTCGACGGTGCATCGACGATGCGTCGATCGACGCGAGCCAGGCTGCACGCGTCGACCAGGCAGTGCGTCGATCAACGCTTCAGAAGCTTTGCATGACGGTGCGTCGGTCGACGCGAGCCAGGCTGCACACGTCGACCAGGCAGTGCGTCGATCAACGGAACTAGGATCGACGCAACAGAATATTTGTATCGACGGTGCGTCGGTCGACGCGAGCCAGGCTGCGGCAGCTAGTGTCAGCATGACTCGGACACTGGGTAACCCAGTGTCAGACTGGTACCTAGTGTCAGCACAACACATTGCTTATCCAATCTTCGTGTTCTCGAGCTATAACACCAAAATAAAAAAAATTAGATTATTTCATATAAAATAAAGTAAAAACACATTAAACACCAAACGTGATGAGGAACATCAAAAGGAAGAAAAATGATAAAAAGATAAACCTAAAACACGTAAAAGCACACAACACACGATGCAAAAATATGCGAAAATCACATACAAATATGTACAAATCAATTCCCCCACACTTAGCTTTTTGCTTGTCCTCAAGCAAAATCTAATCTAGACGTAGACAAGGAAAAACTAATTACCCGATGACTTAATTACTAATGCATCCATATGATTCAAGAAGTTAATGCATTAGATCGACTAAAAACTCGACTAAAAGGACGACACGATAACGTTGAGATAAGAGATTTAGACTAGCTTTCGAACACTAAAAGTAACGAGTTGACCTTCATGTACGTCACCCATCCATGCCTCGGCCAAAGTCTATCCCTGCTCAAACCGCCAAATCGTCACCCGACTAGCCCAGTCATCTATACACCTCTTTAACAAAATAATCTAAGAGATAAAAATAAAAATAAGAACTCAACTTGTACAAGGTTTTCTTTTCTTGTACTTATTCTTTCTTTTTCTTTTATTTTTTTTCTCTTTCTTTTTCCCTTTTTTTTATATTTTTTTATGAGTACCTAAAGAGATAAGGTACAACAAAACGAATATAATTTACATCAATCAACAACGAGAGTTCATTTACTCCAATCTTACGTTGCTAAGTGCAACTGATAACATTCTTCAATAACGCACGTGGAGTTTTAACGTCTCCAAAATAAAATGAAAAATTACATAAAATCATATAGAAGTTAACTGAAAATGGGCTAGTAGAGAGTATTCGACTCTTAAGAACGAAACATGAATAGAACAAGAGACAAGACACTTCATAGATTATTTACACTTCATTCCCCACAATTACACTATTGTTCGTACGGAAGTCTAAATATCCTAACCAAAGCATCTAACCACGTCACTTCGTCAAGGTTCCAATCAATATCAATAAACACAACTCAAATCAACCACAAGCAAGCATTCAAAAATCTACTAACCAACCAAGGACAACCCCCCCCCCCCCCACACACCACACACACACACTTAAAGCACACAATGTCCACATTGTATAAAATGAAAAATTAAGCAAGGTATGGTAAAAGAAAGAGAAAGAGAGATACGTCCCTGAAATCGTGCTTGTGATAATGAGTCGAGCATCCAAGACCATTCAACGGGCTTCAACGCCGAGGGGAACCTAAAACGAAAAGAAACAAAAACACCCAAAAGCAAATAAAGTTAAAAGACTTGGGTTGCCTCCCAAGAAGCGCTTAATTTAAAGTCTCTAGCTTGACGAAGACCACGTTCGATGTCATCCCGGGTCTAAAAATAGATGACGATCGTGCCACACCTTGGTATTCTCTAAGAGCAAGAATTGGCGATGATAATCACCAAGGCGGGCACAAAGAACATGTCCCGAGATGCTGAACACTCCAACTAGCTTCGGAGGTCAGAACCGTGAGTAATCGATCACCTCAAATATATCAAACGACAATTGTAGCATGGGGTGATCGGGCACTTTCTCGACTATCTCGTCTACCACCTCAAAATCAAATTTCAATAAAGCTTCGGGTGGTTCAAAACGTGACTCAATAGTCTCACTCCCCTCCAAAATTGGCACCATAACTCCACCTTCTTCAACAAGAGTAGGGAGACTCGAATCTCCAATATATTCCGGGCACTCTAACGACAACATCCCCACACTTTTATCTGCAGTGTCAAAAATCGCAAGGGGGCGGATCTCAACCAACTCCTCAATCTCAGCCGTCTTACAAACCTCTTCCGAACAAACATTCACGGTAGGCTCTTCCACATCAAATAATGTCACCTCGTCAAAATGAGGTCGATTTACCTCAACTCGAGTTTCATGATCAGTAGTACACGAATGAGACAAAGGATAACAATCGTAGCTCGGGGTATAAGAATATGATTCGCAAGGAGCACACAGATCATTATATCTCGAATCGTGATATGTGGTTTTGGGAAAAAACTGCTCGAAACTCGAAACATAAGAGTTTGATGTAAGAAGAGGAAACGGTTCGTAGCTCGAAGAATCAGAATTAGGTAGAGCATACGAATCATATCCCTTGGAAAAAGGTTCCAAACCCGGGTTATAAGAATTTTCATTAAATGTTGGGCAATAGGAACATTATAGTTGATCAAAGTGATTAATTGAAGCGTATGGATCATTAAAGCTTGAATTATAAGAAACCGAAGGTGGGACCCATTCAGACGAGTAGAACGACCCCATGAACTGTTCCACTACTTCATACCACGTTTTCAATGAACCAGGCTCTAGATTTGTCAACCATTCACTCGCCCGATCCTTTAATGCGAACATGAAAAGCCGCATCATCACTTGATCCCATGTAAGTCCGAAAAGAGGGAATATGTCGGTTATAGCTTCGTATTCTTGGATAAAATGAAGCGGGTCTTCGCTCGAAAATCCATGAAAAATCGGGAGTTACTCGAGGTAAAATTCATCAAGATCATACTCCCGCATTACAAAGCTCAAAGGAATTACCGGTCGAAATCCATGCCAATCGGACATTGGGCAAAACATCCTTCCATCAAAAGGTGGAATGTAAAAGTCATCATATGGCGAATCCGCCATCTTCAATCTAAAATCTTGAGTCTTCAAAAACGTGGCTACAAAGCACAACACTCAAAAACCGAGATTAAACGCACCAAAATTTACAAAAATAAACAAAAACAAAATTCAACAACAAACACTAACACAAACAAACAAATAAAAGCAAAAACACCAAAAAAAAAATTGTAGCCTTAAGCCTTCCCCGGCAACGGCGCCAAATTTTGAATTGAACTTTTTTTACTTTAAAAATAAAAAGCTCGTCCGCAAGAGAACGGAGCTATTGTAGGCGATAAGCTGACTCGAGTCGAATCACAAGGAAGACTAATCGGAAACTATTCCYYTGTTTYATTTTACGTACATAAAAACYAAATTAAAAACTAAACTAAACAKTCGATCGAATAGAGTTTGAGGTGTTCTAACATCTACGAGCAATAAAATAAAAAGCTTTTAAAACTATAAAGAAAAGCAAGGGTCTAGTGCGCCYGAATCYTCTACACGATCGGGGTTMTCAGTCCCGATGGTTCTAAATGACCCTAAGCACACTAGACCAATAAACTCAACCAACAAGCATCATCATATTCAAAAGCATCACCAAAAGTTCAGCCATCAAACAGTAACACGATTGGTATTAAAATAAACGAACAACTAATATAAAGAGAGCATTCATTAAGAAACGATTGCGAAATACGAATTGAAAGCTTGAAGGTAACGATGTTCAAACTATCAACTAACTATATACTACAAACTATCTAACATCTAAAGTCTGAAATCTAAGAAACTAAAACGAAAATACAGAAAGTAAAACAAAGACGAAGAACAAACGAGGTATTGACGACTCGAACTTGCAATCTTCGACTCTTCAACCCGAATTATGCGCGTAATTGAAATGGTGGCATGAACCGAGGGTTATTGACAATATCTGGACCTTTCCCCCTCGTCTCTGCACCCCAAAAATGAAGAAACTACCAACTTTATATAGAATTTCGAAAATAACCGCTCAAACTGCTGGAGCGTCGACGGTGCGTCGATCGACGCGAGCCAGGCTGCACGCGTCGACCAGGCAGTGCGTCGATCGATGGAGCTAGGATCGACGCTTCAGAAGCTTTGCGTCGATGGTGCGTCGTTCGACGCGAGCCAGGCTGCACGCGTCGACCAGGCAGTGTGTCGATCGACGGAACTAGGATCGACGCAATAGAACATTTGCGTCGACGGTGCGTCGGTCAATGCGAGCCAGGCTGCGGCAGCTAGTGTCAGCATGACTCGGACATTGGGTAACCCAGTGTCAGACTGGTACCCAGTGTCAGCACAACACATTGCTTATCCAATCTTCGTGTTCTCGAGCTATAACACTAAAATAAAACAAAATTAGATTATTTCATATAAAATAAAGTAAAAACACATTAAACACCAAACGAGACGAAAAACATCAAAAGGAAGAAAAATGATAAAAAGATAAACCTAAAACACGTAAAAGCACACAACACACGATGAAAAAATATACGAAAATCACATACAAATATGTACAAATCAGGCACCTTTTAAAAAAAATACATACAACCACATCATTTCTCAAGAAACCGATGTCCAAAGTTTTAACGTCGGTTTTCAATAAAAACCGACGTGAAAAGTTTAAAAATCCACGTCCATTTTCTTTAAAAACCGACGTGAATTGTCACAAAATCCACATAGGTTTTCTCTTAAAATGACGTGAAAAGTGTTAAAATCCACGTCGGTTTTAAAAACTGACGTGAAAAGTCCTAGAATCCACGTCGGTTTTAAACTGACGTAAACCGACTTGACTTTCCACGTCGGTGGTTTAGACGTCGGATGCAAAACCGACGTTAAACGGCGAAAATAACCAACGTGGAAAGACTGTTTTGTAGTAGTGAATACGCTTTCCCCATATATCTATCATATACCATTTTCCTTTTTATATAATAGGTCGAACCTTTGGTGCACGCATTATTCAACCACTGTCAGACGTCCTCTGCCGATAACGAGCTGCAAAAAACCTGCGATGAATTAGCAGCACAAGCGGAACAACAAACCCAACAATTATCTCTGACTCAAGGAGAGCTAGGCAAAGCTCGTCAACAACTGGCTGTGCGAAGCTTAAAGGACGAAGCAGCCCGAGTGACCAACGAGTCCAAAAATCAGATCCAAAAGCTTGAAGAGCTTGTGCAGACAAAGGATAAGCAGGTACACGACGTCGGTTGCATAGCTCACGAGCAAGGTGTTGCCGAAGGTCGCCGCACATTCCTGAGGAGAGAAATAGGCAATAAGTTCATGAAGGCTTATAGAGAGGACTTGTTGGCATCCTACAAGAACATATCCATCTATTTCGGTAAGATGGATAGGGGAGGCAAAGAGTGGGTCCATCAAGCTATGGAACAAGTCAAGACCCAGCTCGCTGCCATGAATGTCTCTTTCAACCCAGACATGGAGGGCATCGTTGACAAACTTACAATAATTGGAAAAAATATGTAAGTCAAACATATCCTTCCCGGAGGCGATCTCAAGTACGTAAATCAAACATACTTAAAAACACAAAGAACATGTTTCTTACTCAACCATTCACAAAAATTATAAAGTGTTCCCAAAAATTTCCATTATACATCATGAACAGGTATCCGCCTCGGAGGGTACAATAGTGAATATCTGCCCCTAAGGGTAATAATTAGGTGTCCGTCCCTGAGGGTAAATGAAACAACTATCCGCCCCGAAGGGTAATAAAACAACTATCGGCCCCTAAGGGTAATAAAACAACTATCCGCCCCTAAGGCTACATAATTAAATAAATCTCCACCCCTGAGGGTACATAAATTAGCAGCCGACCTGTGCAAGCATCAGTTTATAACAGAATAAAAATATTATTACGAAACACACGCCCACCTCATAGCCTCGTCTTTCAGTCATAATATTTCTTCAAATGATAAATATTCCAGCATCTAGGTAGAGCTTTCCCTTAGCATTTTCGAGTACACACGCTCCCCCGCATAACATCTTGATTACTTTGAAAGGCCTGATCCAGTCTGGATCCAGCTTTTTGGTATTATGTATTGCATCAGCTCGCTTCCATACTAGGTCTCCGACCTGAATATCGATGTTTGACACGTTTGTTAAAAGATGCCTGAATTTTCTGTTTATAACGTTCTACTCGGGCCGCAGCCTTATTTTGTATTTCATCAATCGTCTCAATTGATCCTCTTGCTAGTCTCTCATTCTCTTCCACATTAAATGTTGATAAACGCTGTGACCCCCCCACTACTTCAGCTGGGATGACAGCTTCCATTCCATACACCAGGCTGAAAGGCGATTCCCCTGTAGAGGTTCGGGGAGTCGTTCGGTAAGCCCATAAGACCGATGAAAGATCTTCATGCCAAAGTCCTCCTACTTTTTCCAGCCCTAGCTTAATTCCCTGCACAATAATGCGGTTAGTAACCTCGACCTATCTGTTAGCCTGGGGATGCGCCACAGAAGCAAAACGTTGCTTCATCCCCATTTCCTTGCACCAATCTTGGATTTTCTGCCCATTGAATTGGGTTTCGTTATCTGAAACCAGCACCCGTGGAACACCAAAAATACACAAAATATTATTAAAAATAAAACCCATCATGTCCTGCTCGCCTATGCCCGTGACCGCCTCTGCTTCCACCCATTTTGTAAAATAATCAATTGCGACCACCAGATTTTGTTTATTGCCTGGTGTTTTTGGAAAAGGCCCCACAATATCGATTCCCCATTGTGCAAAGGGACAAGGCGAGCTCATAACCATCATGTCTTCGGCCGGTATATGAATGACCTGTGTGTACATCTGACATTTTTTACAAGTTCTGACCAGGTCGCTCGCCATACCTTTCATTCCTGGCTAAAAGAAGCTAGACCGCAACGTTATTCCAACCAGCGCCCTGTTTTTTACATGATCACCACAATACCCTTCATGTATTTCTTTCAACACCTCCAATCCTTTCTCTTAGCCAAACATTTTAAAAAGGGTCTAAAACGCGACCTTTTGTATAAGTCTTCGTTTATAACACAAAATCGAGCCACTGTTCTAGCTTCTTTCGTTGACAACTATTCCTCACCCTCCTTTACCTTAACGAGGACCTCCCATATCAGCGTATGCCAATCCTCTTTTATTTCAGTCTCCATCATCTATTTTCCTTTATCCACACTACTATGACTTAGCTCCATCAATGTGATTTTCCTGGTGTCACGAGTTCCTAGCACACCCGCCATCTGAGTGAGCTGATAAGCTCGAGTATTATCAGCCCGTGGTAAATGCTCCAGCTGAAATTCCTCAAAACGCATAACATCTTCTCGTAACTTTTTTAAATACACCGCCATACGTTCCTCTTTTACTTCAAAAGACCCATCGAACTGACGGGCTACTAGTTGGGAATCTGTATACGCTCTCACTTTCCTTGCTCCCAGGTCGCTTGCCATTTTAACACCCTGCAATACCGCCTAATACTCTTCCTCATTATTAGATACCTTGTATTCTAGTTTGATTGCGAACTCCAAATTTCCTCCTTCCGGGCTAGTTAAAATAATTCCTAATCTATCTCCTGATACCATGGTTGATCCATCAGTATATAATAGCCATGACTTTGTCTCTCCATCTGGTTCAGATGGATACACCATCTCCTACAAGAAATCCGCCAATACTTGTGCTTTGATGGCCGTCCGAGGTTCGTATACTACGTCATATTCGCTCCATTCCACCGTCCACTTCACCAGCCTTTCGGACACATTCGGATTGCTCAGAACCTGCTTAAGGTCCAGGTTATTACGTACCTTCACCTTATGGCTTAGAATATATAGTCGCAAATTCCTTGCTGTATAGATTAGCGCAAAACCTCCTTTCTCCAACTCAGAAAATAAGGCTTAGATAATATGGTCGCATCCTGCTAATATAATAAATAGGTCTTTGTCTACCTGCGTCTTCCTTGATGAGCAGCGAGCTCACCGTGACCTCCCCAACTGATATATATAAGATTAGGTCTTCCCACGATATTGGCTTAGTTAACAGTGGTATCTGCGCTAAGTATTCTTTGATCTTATCAAACGCGTTTGCTGTCTCCTTAGTCCATTCGAACTTGGATCTTTTCCTAAGCACCTTCCTGCACACCTTCCTGCACATCTTCTCTCCTTTCTCATTTATTGTCACTCAAGCCGTTTCTAACTGTCATCTGATAACATGACCTAGTGACCTGCTGCTCAGATACGACCTCCCCGACTTTATCTCCCATAGGATACTTTATGCTCATATGATATGTAGATGTTACCGCTTGAAACGCATTAAGAGAAGGTCTCCCTAATATTGCATTATATGCTGACCTCCCTTGAACAATTAAAAACCTCAAATCCCTTTCCGCTTGTAGCTCACCTTTACCCTATATCACTGAAAGTGTCAGCTCGCCTTCCGTAATTACTTGCGCCCCGTTGAATGCGTATATTGGTGTATTCACAGGTCGCACCCTTGTCTCCAGTTTCATGTGTTCCAGGCAATCCATGTATATTATATTAACGGAACTCCCGTTGTCTACAAATATTCTCCCGACCTCATATCCTGCTATCTTAGCTTCAATTACCAGCTCATCGTTATGATCCTCCTGCAGCCCCCGTTGTTCATTAGGACCAAAAGAAATGATAGGTCTTATATTTTGAGGTTGCCTACTTATACTAGCGACCTCCCATGGTCCAGGCCGAGCTATTTTTGCGTGTTTCTTTCGTGCGTTATTAGTATCGCCATCCGTTGGCCCTCCCAAGATCATACTTATTCTCCCTTTATTCCCTTCTGCCTCTTCTTAGAGCATTCTGTCTCTGATTTCCTTGCTGTGGTTGTCTCTCGGCCTGATTCTGAGGTGGGTCCCTGGGAGGTGGGTGGGGTAATATCTGCCCGTGGCTCTCTATCTTTGTATATGACCTCCTTTAAATGCCTGGCCTTTATGAGCCTTTCAATTTCCTCCTTAAGATGTCTTCACTTTTCCATGGAATGACCATAATTATTATGAAATAGGCAAAAGAAATCCGACTTAGGATTAGTAGGGAGCTGCGAATGAGTTTTTGGCCATTTTATGTCATTAGGTATTAATCGTTCCATGATAGTAAACACCTTAGCCTGGGGATAGGCCGAAGGTGTGAAATTCTCATCCCTCCAATCCCTCATATCTAATTTAGGTGCTACTCTTCCACTTGTATTACCAATTTAGAGCCTGCGCACTACTCGCCTCGGTTCTCTGCTAGCCTCTAACCTCTTCAACATACTGCCTCCGGTCTCCGCGACCTCCATACCAAATCGTAAACAATGCTCTTCCTCAGCTTCCTCTACCTGTATATACTTATTACATCGCTCCAAAATCTCATCGTATGTCCGTGCAACTTTTTTTACCAGAGACTTGCGTAAATCCTCCCTCCTCAATCCTTGATGCAACGCTCACGCCTTCATTTCATCTTTGGCTGTGGGCACCTCTAGTGTAGCGTTAGTGAACCTGTTAATGTACTGCTTCAAACTTTCAATCGGTCGCTGCACCATTGTAAAAAGAGACTGCGTAGTCTTTGTATGTTGCTTCACGCTGGAGAACTGTTTCAAAAACACCGCCCGTAATACCCGAAAACTAGTAATCCTTCCTCGCGCCAATTGGTGAAACCAGCTTTGTGCGATGCCTCTTAAGGTAGATACAAAAGCCCGGCATGCCAAAGCATTCGTATATCCATGTAAAATCATCTCATTCTCAAAGAGTTGCATGTGCTGGATTGGATTTGTCATCCCATGATACTGAAATTCCAATATTTTATACCCCTTAGGTAGCACATCCTGTAATATATCATCCGAAAAAGGATGCCCTTTCTCCTCGTCAGGTTTTTCTCCCGCCATTTGCTTCTGCAAAGCTAGCAATGCTTCCTACATATCCCTGAACGCCTTAGTACCTAGCCCGACTTCACTCTCTCCCTTCTCTTCACGATACCGCCCTCAACTTTTTTGAGATCTTTCCCTGGACTCGCCATTTGTGCTGGAGTCTTCTGTTTCATCCTCTCTAGTGTGCTTACTATGTCGCCGACCTCGATATTTATAGTATTTTTGCTCTAATCTCAAATTTTTTCCTTTCTTATATTTATACTTCTGAGTATGGGACTATGAAGACGAGGTGGAGCTGGAGGAATCTACATATCTTCGCTTGCTCGAGCTCCCTCTCCGCTCGTGAGATGGTCTCCACGATGGAGATCTTCCACTTCATTTTTGTTTTTCTGTTACTGATTTTTCTGCGTGCCCATTATCTGATTTATCAGCTTTTTCCCATGCCGTACCTAGCTCGCCTACTAGATACTTGTTTAGATATCCTTGTTATTCGAGAGGTACAAACTCCATAAGCCCTTCTAAGAATCCTTTGTTGATTTGACAAGGCTTGTCCTTAGGCAACTCCCTCTACTCTTTTGTCCATATGTGGACAGTTTTTTGCGCGATGACTTCTGGAGTTTTCTCCTGCTGCTGTCCTTCAGGTTCTTTCTCTTTTTATTTCTTTGGCGAGGGTGGTGGCGTGATATCCAGATTCTAAATCGCTGGCCCTCCTGAGGGAGGTTCTAGTCCGTCTTTTGTTTGCTCTCCTTTATCGATTTCTTTGTTCTTTTTCTTTGATTTGCTTGATCCAGGACCAAAATACAAGACCCTGTGTGGCATGTTTCTTTCTTTCAGACTGTGTTTATGGATTTTCTCATGTCTTTCGCTCAAGGACTCGTTGTCCCTCTTTTCCACAGATGGTGCCACTTGATGCGACCAAAAAGATTGGGTCACCAAGGAAATGGGGTACTGACCTCAAATATGAGATCAGCGACCTGATTAGCTTCAAAATACGCTGCAGTGACCTGATTGATCTCCAAGAGCCTCCTGGTGACCTGATCGATCCTGCAAAACAACACCTCAGCCAAGGCGGTGGACGGCCCCAACGAAGGTCCTCCGATGCTTAAGTTAGAGAGTGCAAGAGATATTTCGAGAGCTCAAATGTAATAATTAACTTAGAATAAAAGTGAGGCCTGAATCCTCTTTATATAGACAAGAGAAGTATTCCCCAAGCTAGGATTACCTTCTCCCACTATAATTCCATAAATACTGCAACCGACTTAGAATTAGGATTTCTCATGTATGCTAAGTTCCCATAAATAATAGATCTCTCGCTAAATTACCAGAATAGGCCTGGGTCTATGATTCTTTTAACATATTTTGTCGGGACCCCACAATACCATCCATATCAGCCTGTTCGGGCCCAATAAGCATAAAGCCCAACACCCAGCGCCGAGCTACCACTCAATACCGAGTTGGTAAAACCACAAGAGGTTGCTACTCTATATGAGAGCTCACCACTCCCATACTCCAGGTAGATACTCTATAAATTAGCTCACCCAACTCTTAGAAAGAATTCTCCTTCCAAGAAATGAGGCCGCTTACCATAAATACTGGCATATAGTAGCTTGCATGAACATTTAATGTCGTATCAGCTGTATCACAGGTTGAAGATAACTAGCAAAGACACACATCTCGGGAAAAATAACTCATAGGACTTCACTTAAACAGGTAAAATACAATTTATGCACATGATTCCTTTTAAGTTTTTTCAAAAAACCTATAGCATATAAATACAATATTAATTTTTGTAGTTTCCTCGCTGCAGATTTAAAGGATTTACAAGAAAACAGGTACGCCAGATTCTTACTGATATTAAGTTTAAAGCATAATTAAAAAAAAAATTACCTGCCATTGTGTTATCTGTTTGTGCTCTTTTTCGTATGATATCGGTCTTCCTCCCCATATTGATTACTACCAATGCGCTGCTCCAAATATTGATTATCCGTTCTGTGTTTATATTCAGATGCTCAATTGTGTATGTATGCGTGTTTGTTCTTTTAAGAATTGTAAACCCTGTCACACTGAACTTCTACGCAGCAGTAAATTTATGATGTTAGGGTTAAGTATAAATAATCTTATAGGCACATAGAGAGATACACAAATCTTTTGCAAATCGGTAAGATACGTATTATATCTTTATATTTATATCTTCTAAATAGAATTCTCGGTTATCAGGATTCTTAAAAATAGAAAATACTTTTTAACTAACGCCGAGGATTTATCTGCAAAATATTACAAATTCTTTTCTAATTATATATATATTATATCACAAACTTCTCAATAATGAATTTATATGATTTAATGTTTTACCGGAATTTGAATTGAAAAAATATTTTCGAATCTCTTTTATTATATTTTCTACAATTATAATTATAATGGAACATAATAATTCAATAACTTTATCGAGTTTATACAATTTGTATATTAAGAAATACCGATAATTTGTGATCTTTTCAAAAAAAAATATTTCCTTATATTTATATCTAAGATTTTTTATTGTTCAAAAAATCTACAAAATTTAAATATTTTGATTTGCCGTATCTATTTTTTTAAAATACTTGTATATTAAGAAATATCGATAAGTTGTTCGTTTTTAGTTTTTTTTTTCAACAACATTTATATAAACGAAAATGTTTTTATCATAATCATTTTTCATAATTTCTTATTAAGGCAGACGCTCATAAACATAGTTCACAACTTAAAAGTGTACTCAATTATCATTGTTTGTTTATTTTCCATTAATCATTCGTTAACTTTTTGTACTTTATTAAATTATACTATGCGAATGTGTTTGTGTATATTATTAGTGACTGTAATTTATTTACTTATTTTATTTGATGTATGTTCTGGTTGATCTATAATTACTGTTATAGATTCTACGACACCCTGCCAAAAATCTGAAAACAGAAAATCCTTCCAACTTTAGGCAACAATCTTTGAAACCACGTCAATAATCTGTTTTTGAAGGTTTATAAATGGTTGACTCTATTAAATATTAATAATATGTATAAAAGATGAAGCAATATGCATTCACATAAAAAACTATTATTTGTAATAGTTATCCAAACACAAAAGTTAATAATAATAGAACGATTAAGTAATATAAAATTTGAAAAATATCAGATTTTAAATCACAAAAATATTGTTTAAGCATATAATGTTTTCTCCCTCAACTTAAAATAAATTCGAAATCCCAATAGTAATATTCAAAGCAATACCAACTGAATAATAAACCAAAGTAGAAAAAATAATAATTTAATAAATAGTTAAGAAATATTTTCTTCCTCATCATCCTGCACAATTCCTCCAATTCTTGGTTCATCTTCCTCATCAATCTCAGCATCACCGCCTTCTTCAAAGTTTAGGACTTCCTTCCTCACCGATTTTCCATTCTTAGAGAGAACCCTTGACTTCTTCGATGAAGTGGAAGCTATCCCATCTCCACCGAACATCAACTTCCTTACGGTTGAACTCTCACCATCCAGCTCCATGACTTCGACCTTTTTAATAGGAGTAGTAACCTCGTCCTTGGAACAGGCGTCTGGTTCAATTGTTTTAATTTAAAATCAATCAATGCATTCACAAACTATGATTTTTATTTGATTTTCAAAACTACAAATGTTCCACTAAGTTACCATTCCATTGCCGGTCTCCTCCATTTGAATCAATGTCAAAAAGTCCGATTCCTTCAACAAAATAAAATGATAGATGAATCACGAAACGTTTTAAAACAATTTCAATCATCTCAAAAAAAATGTTGATAGACTTTACTATCAATCAAAATCTATAAATTTCAAGATTAAGCTAACTCACATTCTCCTCGAGGGTCCACTTGTTGTATTTCGCTACTAAAGATTGGTCAGTAATCAATCGCACAACTGAAAATGCGCTTGATTTATTATGAATTTGGCCCATATTGACCTTCACCTTAAATAGACCCGTTTGATCAATCAATTTAAGCAAATCTTCATCGGTGCGATTCTACATTGCTAAAAAAGACCACATTAAATTTGTCCAAAATGTAAAAACCTCTCGCCAAAATCTATTAAAATATATGCCCTACCTCCAAAAACTCGACCCGAAGGTCATGGAAGACCTTCCAAAAATCAATTTTTCAGCCTCCCGATCCCAACATAGTAGGGATGAGTTAGTCGTGGAGTCCAAGACTTCAGTCCTTAGTTTTTACCTTCATATCAAGAAAAATACGATATTAAATAATTTTCTAAAAGATTAAGTATTGGGTTAATCATTTATTTCAATAACTTAATTTATTACCTAAACACGCCCGAAGAAATCTTTCTCATGCATCCCCCGCACTTGAATTGGTTCTCATCTTCCTCGAGCTTTCTATGGCACTTTGTGCATGCATTGTACCACCAATCATCGATAAATGAACTAATAATCACACATTCCAAAATGTGCACGGCTGTATTGAAATAGTACTCTATTAAAAAACTAAACAGTAAAAATAAAAATCTAAGAACAACACAAATCTAAAATAATTGTACTTCTTCAACCGTATACAAATAATCGACTGAATGGAAGACGACATTGCCGGAGGCAATCTCATCAACTTCACTACGCGATAGCGTTAAACTACCGCGGCTAATACTCTTCATCGGATTTATAGACCCCTTTGAAATTCTATATTAATTGAAATTCATAATTTAAAATTTATTAAATAAATAATAAATACAATTTTATCAAACACTAATAGAATTAATCACATTTCAAAAAAACATACCTATTTTTAAATTCGACAATTTTCGGCACCGAATCAGAAGTAACCAACTTCGTCACCTCAAACAAATTTGATAGAGTAACAGTATCTATAATTATAAAATTATAATTACTTTAAATGATAAACGAATAGTTTAATTAAATTCTTTCCAAAAATTGAAATTAAAAGAACAATATTAAAAAAAAAACAGAATCTAAAGTCATTAAAAATAAACAGAATCGATAAATAAAAAAATGCGATTCAGAGAGTTTTCTTAGAATAAGCAGAATCTAAAATCTATTAAAAAAGGATTTAAAAACATAAAATAAACATAATTTAAAAATAGAAGAATAAAACATGCTGAAATAGAAAAATAGATCAGAATAATAATTCGAATAAAAAAAAAATGCAATTAGAAAACAATTATATTATTACCTCTATAGACCTTTGCACGACACATTTGCAAGATCATCATGGGAGGTTCCACGGACAGACCACTTTCGAAAGCTAAGGTTCGGTCAACATATTCGCCCCAAAAAGTACAACTAAAGCGACGACCACTATAATACCAAACAATATCAAAAGATAATTATTGACTCCTATATTCCTAATTATATGTTGATATGGCATGAGTAAGGAGACCTGGGTTGGGGTAGACCTGGAGAAGGTCAGGATAAGAAGTGGACAAGAGTTGGAGTGATTACCCTGATTGGGGATCCCGACCTGATCTGAACTCTCGG
Source organism: Phtheirospermum japonicum (assembly GCA_014905375.1). Lineage (NCBI taxonomy): Eukaryota > Viridiplantae > Streptophyta > Magnoliopsida > Lamiales > Orobanchaceae > Phtheirospermum > Phtheirospermum japonicum. The sequence goes on along the minus strand of BMAC01000060.1, from coordinate 2,098,772 downwards.
ATAAGATTTAAAAGGGTCAGGTCTGCCCAGGTCACGAGAATCGTCCTGATCTGATCCGAATTCTCATAGAAGGATCGTAGGAGGTCAGGCTTATGGGAGGTCAGACAATCTGATTTCCCAGGAGGGAACATGTGGGTCCCCTTGTCGTGATTATTTGCATAACGGCCCGAGATTCGCGGATTCTGTTTCCGAAATCTCAGAAAGGGTCCCCGCCAGAGAAAGCTATAAATATCTCACCCCCAAGGCTGAGAGAGGTATGACATTCTTGCGCATTCCTTTTATTGCCCACTGAAATACACGACACGCTTAATTGACTTAAGCATCGGAGAGGTTTCCATCGGAAATCTTTCGGTGGTCCTTTCTAACTTATTTTTGGGTGCAGGTCAGGTTTATTTCCAGGAAGATCGGAGTATTTGTGAGTGGGAATATTTGGTTTGGTTATTTTTTGGGTGAAATAACTGGCGTCGTCTGTGGGGAATTCCAAGCTAAGACGTGAGTAGAAGGCATGTCATTAGATGGGATTCGACGGAATCTGGTAGGGGAAATGGGCGGAATGCCGTCCTCTGCTACGCCAATGGATGTGCCTGAAACATCAAGGCCATCAGCAATAGCTAGGCCAGGCACAGCTCAATCCCCCTAGGGAGAAATGTACGCTGAAGGATTGCTGAACGATTCCTTCTTGAGGCAATTATCAGATCTTATCGGAAAAGTGGTGGAGGTGGCCGTGGAGAAGAAGTTTGCTGAACTTTCAACACCACCCCTCAAGGAAGGCTGGCCGCAAGAGACGAAGCCACCGCGTACAACCCGACGAACAACCAGATCTCCGCCTCAAGGGGATGAAGAAAGATTTCCTGCTTCAGAAAGCAAAACTTCAAGCAAAACTAACCCAGATCTCACTGAGCAAATGCAGAATCTGCAGAAGGAAGTTAGCGAAGTGAAGCGGAAAATGGCCGGGACGAAGGTAGGTCAGGCGCGATGGAGCACTCCGTTCACAGAGGAGGTCATGAGGGATGATCTCCCAACTTCATATCGCTCCATGGGCTTTGAATATAATGGAACGACTGATCCATGGGATCACCTGAGCCGATTCGAGATTACAGCTACTTTGAACAATTTTTTGACGCAGTCATGTGCCGGGTGTTTCCTACGACATTCATGAAATCAGCTCAGCTCTGGTTCAGTCTGCTTCCTCCTCGTCCCATCAGCAATTTTGACGAGTTCAGCTCTGCGTTCTTACACCAGTTTACCAGCTGTAGAAAGTACCAGAAGATGCTGTTGGAGTTATTTAGTTTGAAACAGAAAGAGAATGAAAGCTTAAGAGGATATATCAAGCGTTTTACAAAGGCTAAGTTAGAAATCCCGTCGGCTTCTGAGGAGATACTGATGAATGCACTGGCGCAAGGGCTCAGGAGAGGTGAGTTCTTCCAGTCATTAGTGGTAAAACCAGCCCAAAAATTTGGAGAGCTCCTGGAAAGAGCGGAGAAATATATCCATTTAGAGGAGGCTTTGAAGCTAAAGGATGAGGGGGAGAGAAGGCGGAAACGACATGATAGGGAGGACAAGGTGACCATGAAAAAGCCCAGGACAGACCTGGTAGGAGGACGTCCCCAATTTGAACGATACACGCCCCTGGCTTCGCCCCAGGGGGAATTTTGCAGACAATGGAACGACATCATGATCTCAAATGGCCCAGGACTTATTCCCAAAAGCCACGAAAGGGAAAATCTGATCGGTTCTATCAGTACCATAATGAGTATGGTCATGACACGGACAAGTGCACTCATCTGAAGGATGAGATTGAGCGGATGGTGCAGGCAGGGCACCTCAAGGAGTTTGTGTGAGCAAAAAGAGAAGATCCCAGATTTGGCTCATACAAGACTGATCAAACCCAAACCAGGCAAAGACGAAGTGGTACCCGGGCAAATGCGCCCAGGGGAAACCAAACTCAAGAAGTGCGTGGTGAAATACTGATGATAACAGGAGGTGAATGGGATGAGCATTCTAGGCGAACCCAAAATAGCTATGTTCGAGCTGCAAAGGACTTGGTCAGGAAATCATGTGAGGTGGGTCAGATAACCCCAAGCCAGAGCATCTGTTTCGGATCATAGGATGAGAATGACATCTTGGCTCCTCACATGGACACCCTTGTCATAACAGCTACTATTGCCAATTACAATGTGAGATGGGTATTTGTCGATACAGGGATCTCGATAGATATTCTATTCTATGATTGCTATCGAAAGTTAAAGCCAGATGTGGAAATGAAAGAGGTGACAACCTCATTAGTAGGATTTTCAGGAGGAGCTCTGAAGCCGATAGGAGCAGTGAAGCTTTTGGTGATGTTTGGAGAAGAGCCGTTTAGATTAACTAAAATGGTGCGATTCCTGGTAGTGGATGCACCATCTTCATACAATGTTATGCTGGGATGACCATCCCTTAGCCAATTCCAGGCATTGATCTCGGTATACCATATGAAGTTAAAGTTCCCTTCTCAGGATGGAACAAGTGAAGTTAAGGGTGACCAATATGCGTCCAGGCAAGCGTACGTCGAGTGTATTCGATGTAATGACGAAGAGAGACAGAATAAAAGGGCCAGAACAGAGAGCACAACGCTAGAGATGGCCCGACGAGAGGAAGGCTTGATGATGGTAGAAGTGGTCCCAGGGGATGGTAGTAGAGTTTTGAGAGTGGGAATGACTCTGAGCCCCGAAGTCCTGGTAGACCTGGTTCATTTTTTGAGAAACAACACTAATGTTTTTGCCTGGTCTCCTCAAGATCTAGTAGGGATAAATTCAACGGTCATGGAACACCGCCTTAATATCAGCCCTGGAGAGAAGCCGGTTAAGCAAAGGAAGCGTAACTTCGGTCCTGAAAAGGAGGCAATCATCGAGGTTGAAGTCGAAAAATTGCTGAAAGCTAAGCACATTCAAGAAATACAATTTCCGGAGTGGCTTTCCAATGCGGTGTTGGTCCCCAAAACTCAGGGGGATTGGCGAATGTGTATAGATTTTTGGGATCTTAATCGTGCCTACCCTAAGGACCACTACCCGTTGCCAAGGATAGACCAGTTGGCTGATTCCACGTCTGGTTGTGAGCTGCTAAGCATGATGGACGCCTCGCAAGGGTATCATCAGATCAGGTTAGCTGAGGAAGACTGGAAGCGGGTCAGTTTTATAACCCCAAAGGGGACCTATTGCTATGTGGTCATGCCATTTGGGCTCAAGAATGCAGGCTCCACATATCAGCGATTGGTGGATATAATGTTTAAAACCTAGCTGGAACAGAATATGGAGGTGTACATTGACGACATGTTGGTCAAGAGTGTGAAGGAAACCTCGCATATGAATGATCTAAAGAAAACTTTTGAGACCTTGAGAAGATACAGGATGAAGCTCAACCCCAAGAAGTGCGCGTTTGGGGTAAGAGTTGGGAAATTCCTGGGGTATATGGTTACAAAAAAGGGAATAGAGGCCAACCTAGAGAAGATTAGAGCTATTATGGACATGCAGCCCCCGAGGAATGTCAAGGAAATGCAGTGATTGGCGGGCCGAATTAACGCTCTGAGCAGGTTCGTCTCGTGCTCAGATGTAAAAAGCCTACCATTATTCCAGGCCTTGTGCAAGAAAGCTCGGTCTCAGTGGGGTGAAGAGTGTCAGGAGGCATTTCAGATGTTGAAAGAGCACTTGGCTAACATGTCGCTGCTCACCAATCCATTTCAGGGAGAACCTTTGATCTTGTACTTGTCTGTCGGGCAGCAAACTGTGAGCACGGTCTTGCTCAGAGAAGAAGGTAAGGTGCAAAGGCCGGTATATTATTGGAGAAGGGTGCTGCATGATGCTGAGCTCCGCTATGTGGAGGTGTAGCGAGCCATGCTAGCCCTGGTCGGGACGACGCGTAAGCTGCGCCCTTACTTTCTTTCACATAGCATATTAGTGCGGACTAACCTACCTCTGAAGGCCATCATGGATAAACCGGAGGCCTCAAGACGTCTGGTCAAATGGATAATCGAACTTAGTGAGTTTGATATTACTTTTGAAGCAAGGACAACCATTAAATCCCAGGCGTTGGCTGATTTTATGCAAGAGATGACCAGCTCTCCTGAGGATAAGAAAGAATGGACAATTTATACAGATGGCTCGGTAGGAATCCTGGGCTATGGTGCGGGCATATTGTTGACCGACCCGACAGGTGTGACCACTGAGTATGCAGTGCGGATGAATTATCCCTTGTCTAATAATGCGGCAGAGTATGAAGCTCTTCTGAGAGGGATTCAGATGGCACAGGAATTGGGGGCAGAGCATATATGCGCGCGAGTAGATTCGCAGCTCGTATGCAGGTAGATAAATGGAGAATTTGAGACGAGAAATGAGCACATGCAAAAATACCTAGCTCAGTTTCAGGAGTTAGCCAGTGCCATGGGGACTCTGATTGTCCTCCAAATCCCCTGAGAAGAAAACGGGCGAGCAGATTACTTAGCTAAAATAGCCAGCTCGGCAGTTGATTGCCATGAAAGAATGATCACACTACTAATGGCATATTAGGAGTTCGGGGAAGAGAAGATATGCTCAGTAGACGAGGGAGAATATTGGCGCTCTTCTATTAAAGCATATTTAGAGAAATGAGAGCTGCTGGATAGGAAAAGGGAAGCAATAAAAGTGAGGATCAGGTCGTCTCGATTCTGCTTTCGTAGGGGGTTCAGACAACCCCTCTTACGGTGCCTACGCCCGAGGGAGGGCACCCATGTCCTTGAAGAAATCCATGAAGGATGTTGTGGTAATCACATGGGTGCTAGAGCTCTATCAAGTAAGATCATGAGGGCGGGCTACTCTTGGCCACAATTAAGGAAAGAGGCAGAGGATTTCGTGCGTGCGTGTGATCATTTTTCTAAAAATTGGCCTAGGCGGCCGCCTAGGCGCTCGATGCCCTCGAACCGCCCACGATTTTCAAAAATCAGGCAGAAAAATCGTCGGAGGAATCGGCGCTGCCTAGGCGCCCTCGGCGCCTAGGCGCCCAATTTTTTATTTTTTTAATCCAAAATGACGTCGATTTGATTTCAGATTTTTTTAAAGCCAATTCAATTGTTATGGGGCAAGAATTAGGACAGAACAGAAACAGACTGAGAACTCTTTCTCTTATTTAGTTATTTTTATTTTGTAATGTGTGCTATGGATTTATGTTGTTTTGAACTTGTGATCATTACTTTTAGTTTTGGATTGTCATATACTTTATTGTGTAGCATGTAGTATGTTGAACTATTAAATGTTGGATGTAATGTTGTAAATTATGGTATTTATTCTCAAATTCTAGGCCCCGCCTAGGCCCCGCCCAGGCCCGGCCTAGGCGCTGGTCTGGCGCCTAGCGGCCGCCTAGCGATTTTTAGAACACTGCGTGTGATAAATGTCAAAGGAACGCACCCTCAATACATCGTCCTGCAGAAGACCTCAAGACAATGAGCTCTCCTTGCCTGTTAGCAAAATAGGGGATAGACTTGATAGGACCATTCCCCACGGCTCTGGCCTAAAAGAAATTCCTGATAGTGGCCATAGATTTAGCAAAAATTACAGAAAGTGCGGTAATGGGTTTTTTATGGAAAAACATAGTGTGCCGGTTTGGAATCCTGAGGATTTTGGTATCAGATAATGGCACCCAATTCATGGGAGCTCTGATTCAAGCTTGGTGTACTGAAATGAAGATAGATCAACATTTTACATCTGTTTACCATCCGKAAGCCAATGGCCAGGTCGAGGTGACTAATCAAATTTTAGTTCAAGGAATTAAAGCAAGATTAGAAAAGTRGGGCGGAAAATGGGTAGAGGAGCTTWATTCAATCCTATGGGCTTACCGAATTAATCCCAAAGAGAGCACTGGAGAAACGCCATTTAGCCTGGTATATGGCATGGATGCTGTGGTCCCTGCGGAGGTCAGTATGGAAACCCATAGAGTTCAAAACTTTAATGAGGAGCAAAATGAGCTATTGATACGAGTGACCTGGATTTGGTATATGAAAAAAGGGAAAGAGATGCCGTCAGAATGGAGCACATTAGGGGGCGAGTCAAAGCAGCCTATGATAAATCTGTAGTCAAAAGACATTTCCAAGTAGGAGATCTGGTTCTTCATAGATATTATTTAGGGAAAGCAAAGGGAAAACTGGATGCTACCTGGCAAGGGACTTTCAAAGTTACGAAAATTCTAAAGGGTGGAACTTATGAGTTGGAACAGTTAGATGGGGTTAAACTACCACGAGCTTTGGAACATATCAAACTTACGAAAATATTATGTATGAAAAATGAAGCCTAATATTTATAATAGTTTTGATTTGCATGCCTTTGCTTTACACAGGTTTTAAAGCCAGGATTAGCTAAGGGCGGATGCCCCAATTTTCCTGACCTGATTGTCAATAGAGCCAGGATTGTCTAAGGGCAGATGCCCCGATTCTCCTGACCTGATTGTCAGAAAAACCAGGATTGGCTGAGGGCGGATGCCCCGGTTTCCCTGACCTGATTATCAGAAAAGCTAGGATTGGCTAAGGGCGGATGCCACGATTTTCCTGACCTGATTGTCAGTAGAGCCAGGATTGGCTAAGGGCGGATGCCCTGATTTTCCTGACCTGATTGTCAAAAAAGCCAGGATTGGCTAAGGGAAGATGCCCCGATTTTCCCGACCTGATTGTCAGAAAAGCCAGGATTGGCTAAGGGCGGATGCCCCAATCTTCCTGACCTGATTGTCAGTAGATCCAGGATTGGCTAAGAGCGGATGCCCCGATTTTCCTGACCTAATTGTCAGAAAAGCCAAGATTGGCTAAGGGCGGATGCCCCAATTTTCCTGACCTGATTGTCAGTAGATACAGGATTGGCTAAGGACGGATGCCCCGATTTTCCTGACGTGATTGTCAGAAAAGTCAGGATTGGCTAAGGGCAGATGCCCCAATTTTCCTGAACTGATTGTCAGAAAAGCCAGGATTGGCTTAGGGCGGATGCCCCAATTTTCCTGACCTGATTGTCAGTAGAGCCAGAATTTGCTAAGGGTAGATGCCCTGATTTTCCTGACCTGATTGTCAGAAAAGCCAGGATTGGCTAAGGGAGGACACCCCAATTTCCCTGACCTGATTTTCAGTAGAGCCAAGATTGGCTAAGGGCGGATGCCCCGATTTGCCTGACCTGATTGTCATTAGAGCCAAGATTGGCTAAGGGCGGATGCCCCAATTTTCCTGATCTGATTATCAGAAAATCCAGAATTGGCTAAGGGCGGATGCCCCAATTTTCCTGACCAGATTGTCAGTAGAGCCAGGATTGGCTAAGGGCGGATGCCGCGATTTTCCTGACCTGATTGTCAGAAAAGCCAGGATTGGCTAAGGGCGGATGCCCCAATTTTCCTGACCTGATTGTCAGTAGATCCAGGACTGGATAAGGGCAAATGCCCCAATTTTCCTGAACTGATTGTCAGTAGAGCCAGGATTGGCTAAGGGCAGATGCCCCAATTTTCCTGACCTGATTATCAGTAGATCCAGGATTGGCTAAGGGCGGATGCCCCAATTTTCCTGACCTGATTTTCAGTGGAGCCAAGATTGGCTAAGGGCGGATGCCCCGATTTGCCTGACCTGATTGTCATTAGAGCCAAGATTGGCTAAAGGCGGATGCCCCAATTTTCCTGACCTGATTATCAGAAAAGCCAGGATTGGCTAAGGGCGGATGCCCAAATTTTCCTGACCTGATTGTCAGTAGACCCAGGATTGGCTAAGAGCGGATGCCCCAATTTTCCTGACCTGATTGTCAGTAGATCCAGGATTGGCTAAGGGCGGATACTCCAATTTTCCTGACCTGATTGTCAAAAAAGCCAGGATTGGCTAAGGGCAGATGCCCCAATTTTCCTGACCTGAATTATCAGGAAAACCAAGTCTGGCTGATGATAGATCGACTAAAGGAATATCATGTGTACTCAACAAATTTTTGCCTAGAAAAATAACATTCATTACAAAAACAAAGCCTGGGATTACATTAATGGGAATCGTGTAAGCCTTCTTACAAACGAAATTTGGTGAAGTTTGATTAGAAATGCAACAAAACTGATAAAGAGGAAAAGTCATGAGAAACAACAGAAATATGCGAGGTTACAAAAAATGAAAGCTCAAAAATTCATCCATGGGAAGAAGAAGCCCTCCTGTCAGAAGCCAGAATCCGGCGGACATGCCATAGCTCGCGTTTTGTTTCATGAAGACGTTGGCAATATTTGTCGGCCCGCTCGGAAACAACATGAGCTTTGTTGGTGGCAACGGTTAGTCGGCTCACCGACTCAGTCAGATCGGCCTTTTCCTCCTCCAGTTGAAGGTTAAGTTGGCGGAGCTCAACCCACTCACGCTTATAGTAGCGTTTCTTTAGCCTTCTCCTCTCTAGAAGACGACACATTTGGGAAGTTTTTTCTCAAAGGACAGAAAGTTTGAAACTTTCAGCAAAAAGCGAAAGATTTTTCCTCTTCGCAATATCCAGTTCTTCGAGCAGAGAAGAGGACGCCATGGAAAGAATGAAATAACAAAACCGAAACATGCGTATATAAAGAAAGAGTGGCACGTGACAATAAGAATAATAGTACTAGGGTTTCCATGAAATCAGGAAACCCTTCAAATTCATTAGAAAATGACAAATATCTTTTGATTACAACCAAAAAGCATGCATAAGATAGATCAGCCACACAGGCAAAACAAACAAAGATCTTGACCGCTCGTCGTTGAAGCGTCAAAAATAATATTTATAAAGTTCCTCGACTTTCCTCTACTAACTAGTAGCAGTGGCAAGCAAGGGTCGATCCCACGATGAATGTGGATTAATTTGTGATTTTCTTGTATTTTAATAAACTAAGAAAATGGGGGTGAAGAATATTAATTAATCTAAGAAAACTAAATAATTAAAGAAAACAATTAAAACAAATAACGAAACAATAAGAAAATAACAAATAATAATAAATAACTTTCCAGTCCTAGTTCAGTTTCCACCCTCGTTCCACTCATTTAACCAATTGCAATATTATAATCCACTCATCATATGAAACTAAAAACCCTAAGTAACAATAAGCTCTGTTACTCGAATTCACCCTTACCGTTTACTCAATTAAAATAAGCTCTTTAATTGATTCTAATTATTGAATAACCTAGAATAAGCTCTCTAGATTCAACCCAAAAACAGCATTAATAATCTAGGCAAATAGGTTAATCTAAGAAATAAACGCATAAGCTCGGTTTATTCAACCTATGTTGTGTTACCCCTAATGATACGAGACCATTAGTTGCTTCAGAGAAATCGAAACTACGACAATTACACGGGAAGCAGTCCTCTTTCTAGCAATTGATAACCAAATCCCTAATCTAGGTGGCCAATCCAAATTAAGAATCTAGAAATCATGTCATGAAATAAGCAATCATGATATGTAAACAAGATAACACAAGCAATCTCATATGAAGAACGAAAGAAATACTCATAAATTAATTAAAACATAATATCACGAGGGTTTCCATATCCCTAGGACTAGATAAAACAATCTACTCACTCATGGAGTTCATAGAATAACAGGAGAGAAATAAATAAATAAAACATAAATCTAAGATAAGAGGGATAAGAAAGCTTAGATCTTGAATCTTGAGTCTTCAATCTTCAAGCTCTTGATGGTTGGGTGTTTTGGACTCCTTTTGGTGCCTTGGAACCCTAGGATTAATGTAAAAGACGTTTTTGGTGTTAAAGGGAGGTATTTATAGGTTTAGATGTCTTGGAGAACAAGTTCCCTGGCTAAAATAGGATTTCCGCCCCTTCTATGTCGGTTAAGCACTTTCCATACCGGTTTCCTCGCAGAAATAGAACTCCCAGCGCCAGGCCGGTGAGCTCGCGTCGATTAACATCGGTTCCGCGTCGACTGACGCGATAGAGAGCTTGTAGGCAGGTACATCGAACGACATCGGTTCTTGTAGGCAGCAGTCAGCGGCACTTTCTATAACGGTTGATCCCAGCGATAACCCATCTAGAAAGTGCAGAATCGTCCTTTCTTTGCCAATTCACTCGTTTTGTCTCTCGTTTCCTCGTGAAACTCTTATGCATCATCCTTAAATCCTCAACTCACCAATTTAGAACCTAATTACTTCAAAATAATAGAAAAATACACAATTGGTGCTCCTCCACTCATAATAATAAATATGCGAGAAATAAATATATATAAGAATATTAAGCACATAAAAATATAGGAATTAAACCATTAAATAGAGCACAATTTCTCGCCTATCAAATTCCCCCAAACTTAAACCTTGCTTGTCCTCAAGCAACATATAGAATTTAAGCACAAAATAAATATAAGATAAGTAAATCACTCGAATTGATCAAATGAACCCATCCAGACTCTAGACACCATTATATTTCCAGAAATCGCAAGCGTTTCATGTGTTGACTCAAGCGACCCCAGCAGTTAAGCAACCCCTTTTTATATACGCCACGTCAATGTACTATGGTGCCCCTTCGCTAATCAATGGTTTGGCTCTATCCATTGTTGGTCATGATCAAATATCTCGTCCTCCCATTTATTTATTTATTTTTATTTTTTAACTATTATTTTTTCAATTGAGGCCCGCAGCCTTGCACTACCGTTCTTGACTTGATAATTATGATGAGGCGCTGGATAGGAGGATCGTCTTGATAAGGTATTTGATTTGTTGAGTTCACCTCCGCCATGTTTGAGYTTTTGATTGGATTTGCGCCACTTGAATACGTGCATGAATTTGTTGAGCTACTAGCATCTTCARTGGATTTCGCCCTTAYWATTTGTAAGRGAATTGCACTTGATAAWWKSGA
>BMAC01000060.1:2029430-2053481 GCA_014905375.1 Phtheirospermum japonicum | reverse complement strand
ATATATATATATATATATATATATATATATATATATATATATAGATATATAGATAGATAGATAGATAGATAGATAGATAGATAGATAGATAGATAACATATATGATAAAATGTGTATATATTAGGAGTCTATTGGAGTACAATGTGAATAGGGAGTCCTTAAAATAGAGAGTTGTCATAAGTAGGGAGTCTGATAAAGTGAGATTTGTGTAGTTTGATAAGGAGTTTGATGGAGTTAGTCTAATCGCTTACTCCTTCCTCCTTATGGGATGTTAGTTGCTAACTGCTTATTAAAGTCTTACAAAAAAAGGAGGACGATATAGTTAGTTAAAAACTATTGGTATAGTACGATGTTATATATATATATATATATATATATATATATATATATTTTTTTTTATAGGATTGGATCCATTGTGAACTTTGGTGGTGTGAGAACTAATCAATCTCAACTATTAGATTGGATAATACGGATGAATAAGATCATCAAGGTGAATGCGATAAATTTCGCTAATTTATAAAATAGTATTTCAGTATAGTATAAAAAAAACATTGCAAATGCACTACAGAAGCACTACGATTTTATTAAAAAAAACACACACAAATTTGGTTTTATGCCATGTAGGCAAATTAAATTTGAAAAAAAATCTAAATATTTAAACACCATAACTTACTTGTTTGTTATTCGTTTAAGATGGAAATATATCAAATTAATCGTCTTTGCTTTATCTACGATTTGAGATACATATTACATATGAAAAATGTAAGGGAAAAAATCATTATTAGCTTAAATTTTTGTACGATACCAGCAGCGTAAATGTCTAAATATTAGCACCATTTGTCTAAAAAAATAGCACTATATTGCTTATTAATTATCAATACATATTATTGAGTTAAATAAATAATATAATAGAAATAATCTCCTCCATCCATTTAATGAGATTTAATGGTCAGAATTAGTTCCTAGTTCTCACACAAGATAAGAGTTCTCATTTAAACCTAACTAGAGAGAGAGAGAGAGAGATAAATAGATATAAATGTAGAGGGGGGCATGGTGCATTCACGACACCGTAATCATTTCCATATATACATGTGTGTGTGTGTGTGTGTGTGTATAGTTTAAGACTTGTGTGTTACACGGGATTTATTGAAAGATTAATATAAAATATATTTGTGCTATTTAAAGATGGAGGTTTCTAAGGTGCCGTGAATGCACCATTTTTCACTTAAATAGAACGAGTAGAACAAAAGTTGGTTATGAATAGTGGTAGATCAATAGATGTAAATGCATTGGGTGGGGGCATGGTGCCTCATGGAAACATAGTCCTTTTCAATTAAAGATCTTAAATCTAAAATAAAAAATTAAAAAGATACATTTCCAACACGTGTCTAATTCTATTAATGAATTGATATTATTAAATATTTTTATATTTTAATGTTTAAATTAAATTCCTTAATAATTTTAGTTACATACTTCAAAAAAATCAAAAGATATTATATTCTCAACTCGTGTTGCATTCTACTCTCTGTCTAATCAATATTTATTAATTATTATATAATTTTATTTTTTTATGCTTACATTGAATTTCTTGATAATAATTAGTTACATACTTAAATTATTCCAAATAACTCATAATTACTTATATCTTATATTTGAAATTCAAATAATAAAATTTATTTGAAATTTTATTATAAATACAATTTTTTTCCTTTCACAATCAGTTTTTATTTTTTCTTTTAAATTAAAATTATGTTATAAGTAATTTTTCTTTTAATTAAAATAACTAATTTAGATTTATTTTTCTAATTATATATGACTTTTCATATTTTCATATTAGAGTAATAAAAGGTATATTGAATTAAAAAATAATAAAAGGAAAATATTAAATTAGGCAATATATAATAAAAAGGAAAATATTAAATTAGACAAAGTTCCACCTATATTCTAAACGAGAAACTCATATCCTACGTGTCTGATTAGGAAGATTCGGGCTGACGTGTAATTTTCTGATGATTCGGACGCTTACTTGGCAGATTTAGGTGGTTTGGAATCTTACCAAAATTAATATTAATTATAAGAGTATAGGAATTCTAATATAAAAATAAATATTATAATTAAGGTCTGCCTCCCAAATTTCCCCTTAACGAATATTTAATCTAAGCAAGATTTCCGATTAAACCTAATTATTAGACAACCAAGAATAAGCTCTCTATATTTAATTAATAAAAGCATTAGACGCTAGTCAAATAGGCTAATCTAGACAATAAACTCATAAACTCGATTTATTTAAATTTGGTTGTTATGACAACAAATTTCGTGTATTGAAGTAATAAATACAAGAGAAAAAACAAATGATATGTATTTAGATGAAAAGAAAAAGTAGGTTACAATTTCTACAAAATCCTCTAATTTCTCTCTTCAACCTGAATTTCAGAATTTGCGTCTTGGAGTGAAATACCCATCTTGATCTCCTCCTTAACCTTTTTTATTTGTAATAACGTTAATACGAGGGCAAAATGCTTGGTTTCGAATCAAACCTTAAAATATTCAAGAACTCGAAGAGCTCAAGTTCTTATGGTTCCTTGTTCTTCATCATAGAATCGATCTTCAATCTTTTCCACGCCGGATCTAAAATTTATTAACGCAATTCGATGGCTTGAAATCTTTCTTTCGAATTAAACGTCACCTTTCAATATATATGCAAAAAATACTCTTAAGTTCGAAAAACTTCTTCATATCTTCAATAACACCTTCAACGTGCTAGAGAGAATTTCTATAGTCGTCTTCACTTTTTAATGTTAATATTATTGTGTTTGAATTGTAGAATGACTTTTATTTATATGTGTAGGATGAGAATCCTTCCCATAATATTTGATTGAAGGATCTTTTGATTGGTCATTCAAGATTTCAAATCAAATATGATTTAGGTTACTAAAACAATGGTAAATCAGATTTGGACTTTATTTGATGAGCCAAATAAAATAGAATATATATTTAAATATATCAATCAATTAACTATTTAATTTGGAACCTGAATTTAAATAAATCTAATATAAACAAAAAAAGGAATTTATATTTATCTACAAATACCCCCTTATGACTTATTGACCAATTTATTTTCCACGTTGTGTCTTGAAATGAATAAGTACCAATAGGGGCATTGACCATATACTCCATAAGGAAAATAATTTATCCCAAATAGTACTGTATATTTTCATCTTACTAATTACTCCATTTTAACTACGTGATAGACTACAATACCCTCATCTCAATCCTTTTTCCAAAATTTCAAACAGTTCTACCAAATTATCAGAGATTCTCATCGCGTTGCGTAGTCAACCACAAAAAGGGTAAGTATGATATTATTTCAATTTTTTAAGGATTTAATACTAAATATCAAATCTAAGGATTCAATAGTACATGCGAAATACTACATACAGTACTATTGCGAAGATGTTTTTTTATGTGTTTAGATTGTTTGAATTAGGCCTGTTTAGGATTCAATACTACATACAGTACTAGAAGAATGTTTTTTTTATGTGTTTAGATTGTTTGAATTAGGCCTGTTTAGGATTCAATACTTACATACAGGATTCAATACTACATACAGTATTAGAAGAATACAAAATGGATAAGTATGATATTATTTCAAATTTTCGTAATTAGTTGGGATTCCTACGTTTGTAAGGATGATTAGATTGCTATCATTTGAAATTCCATGCTATTGTATTTATTTATTTGTAATTCATATTGTATGGAATATTTTAAAAACATAGTATGCATTATACAACTCCATATTTTGAAATATTCTATAAAAGTAGTATGTAATATTTTAGAAAATGCATTTTGAAATATGCAGTATGGAATATTTAGCATAAGACAACAGTATGGAATATTTAACTTATGCAGTATGGATTTTTGAAGTATGAAATATTTAACTTATGCAGTATGAATTTTTGAAGTATGGAATTCTGCATTTCAAAATATTTCAAAATATGTAGTATGGAATATTTTGAAATATGTTGTATGGAATATTCTATGAAAATTTGGATTGCGTAGATCCCGTTTCATAAAATACTTTTGTTATGTTGAGCTTTAGGGCAGAGTAGTCAATTTAACATAATTTTTATGAGTATATGGTAAATATACAACTTAAATGAGATTACATAAAATTAGTGGATTATATGACAATTAGTGGTGGTGAGAATGTAGTAAATGGTAATTTCCCCTTTGTTTTAACCGAACCTTATGGGCTTGAGCAAACCCACCAAAAATCTAACAATTAGGACCATGTGTAGACCATTTAACTTGGAAATAATGTAGAGGTGGTGGACAGCTATCAAGGCAGCGGCAGAGAGAGGAGGAAGATGATGCGCTTGGAATAGAAGGCACAAAAGGCGGGCGGAGGAAAAAAAAAGTAGAAATAGAAATAGAAAAAGAAAAAGAAAAGAAATAGAAAAGAAATAGAAAAAGAAAAAGAAATAGAAAACGTAAGTGGGGTTTTTATTATAATTGGAAAACACTTACGAGAACGGGTTTTTTAAAACTGTTCTGGATTGACACAGTCCAGAACGGTATTAAAATACTGTTCTGGAATGTATGTCAATGCAGAACGGTTTTAAATATACTCTTCTGGAAAGAAATAATATGGGCGGCAAAAAAAATTCAGTCACGCGGTATTATATTTCAAAAAGACTTTCGAGAACGGTTTTATTAAAACCGTTCTAGATTGACGTACATTCCAAAACGTTATTTTAATACCGTTCTGGAATGTACGTCAATCCAGAACGGTTTTAAAAATACCGTTCTAGAAAGGAAAAATATATGAGCGGTAAAAATTTTCATTCAGGCGGTATTAAATTTCGAAAAGAGTTTTTAGAACGGTTTTCTTAATACCGTTCTGGAATGTACGTCAATTCAGAACGGTTTTAAAAATACCGTTCTGGAATGCACACATTCCAGAACGTTATCCGAATACCGTTTTAGATCGACACATAATCCAGAATGGTTTTTCCATAACCGTTCTGGAATGTCTACTTTCCAGAACGGTATTTTAAAACCGTTCTGGAAAATCATCTATCCAGAACGGTAATGTCAAATACCGTTCTAGAAAGTTTAATCCAGAACAGTATTTTAAATACCCTTCTGGATGCACCGGGATGTTCTGTTCTAGAATGCAGTTTCTGCACAATCCTAAAAATTACGATTGTAAAACTCAGAAAAAACAAGAGCGCACCTTCTAGACTGTCACAGTTTCGATTCAAAATAGCGGTGCGGTCCGCGAGTCCGGGATCCTACAGTTCTCTGGCGAGACGAGTCGAATCGCAATGAAACAAAGTTTTGCTGTATCGGTGCGGTTCGAGAATTCTTTGCTGAATTCGATGAGGATTTCATGATGAATGCAGTGATATTCTCCGGTGAGACAAACGAATCCAAAGAGACAAGGCGAGTTCAGCGATTTCTCTTCTAGAAATCGAATGAAACCCAAATTTTTTTTCTGAAAATTCCCGACACTACTACAAAACAAGGATTTCACGCCGGCTGGTGAACGTCGGTTATTTAAAAACTGACGTTAAATGTTTTTCACGTCGGTTCTAAGTAAACCGACGTGATATGTGATATTTCCACATCGATTCATTAAAAACTGACGTGACTTGTAATAACTTACGTCGGTTCATTTTAAACGGACATCAAAAATTATAATAAAAAAATGTTAAAATACCGTAAATAAATTAAATATGATAGTGGCCAAATGCTTTAAACCTAAACCCGCACCCTCAAAACAGAAACCCATCTCCGCCTGCTCGCTATCACCCCATTGAAACACCCAAAATATTGAAACCCTCGATTCAAGAAAAACAAGCCATAGATTGACAATCACCTCCGTCTCCGAGCAAACACGCACCAAAGCCCTCTGCGAGCTACGCCTCCTCTTCAAGAATGACGCCAAAAGCCGCGTTTTGATCGTCGATGCCGACGCCGTCCCCTTTTGCATATGTTGTTGCAGCTACAGAATCTAGATCTAAAGATATACCCTATGGCCGCAAACTGAGATCCCTCGGTCTCTTATGCTCCAAGTATGTTTTCGAAGAACCCCTATTTTTCCCCACATGTGTGTGTGTGTGTGATTTTTCTGGAATTTCAAATTTTCATTTTGACTGTACAGTTTCCTGAGCTTGTACAATCGAGTGGGAACTGAGACCATTGGGCTTGACGATGCAGCCTCAAATCTAGGTATTAGTTTTCGAATTTCTTAGTATGTTTATTAATTTTGGTGAAATTCATTCCTAGGCGTTAAAAGAAGGCGGATCTACGATATTGTGAATGTTTGGAAAGCATTGGTGTAAGAATTTCTAGTTTGTGAACTCTTTTTTGGATTTTGCGTGTAATTGGGAATTGAAATGTACTGGAATTTATTTTTGAGTTGACTTAGGGTTTCCGCTTTTTTATGATTTCAGATCTTGTCAAGGAAGGCGAAAAACCGATATACTTGGAAAGGGTTTGGGGCGATCTCTGATGCTTTACAATCCCTAAAAGTAATAATTATTAATGTTTATAATTTTCTGAAATTATTTTGAATCCTGAGGTAAAAATGAACACGAGTTTTTATTAAGCCTAAACTCTTCTAATTTCGATCTATTAATGGTACAGAAGTCAGGTTTGAGAGATAATGGCCCTGCAGCTGATACAAGTTGCTATGAGAAAGTATGTTTTTCTTTAATTTCTATTTTCTTATTTTATTTGATCGAATTCAAAACTTAGCTAATTCTAATTACTGATGAATTAAGTTCAATGATAGCTGCAGCTTTATTGATTTTATTTCCTGACAAATTACTTTTGCAACTTACTGCATCTTTTTGCATTATTTACGTCATCGTCTCGCGATTTCGTCAATTTTTTACTTCTGTTTGGCGGAAAAAATAATTAACCCTTTCATACGCGTGTATATATATATATATATGTGTGTAATGTTTCTGATTCAAATCCAGAGTCGAACCAGAAATTTCTGTGCTTAAACCCCAATTTCAGTCGCATTTTCTACGTTATCACCAGATAACTTTCTCAATTCCAGATGGATTTCATTGTGAGATTGAAAGAGTTCATATCGAAATGCTGCGATGATCAGTCTGTACTACTGGATCCAGAACTTGATTTCTTACGAAATTATATTTCGGGGTAAGTTTCTTTATAGTTCCTCCTACAATGCGTTTCTTTATAGTTCCTCCTACAATGCATCATTAGTCTTTAAGTCGCTATTGATTATTTCGATTAAGTTACTTTCTTAAAGTTAATCTTCCATATTCTCAGTGCATTTGACTTGTATTTTTTCCAGTCTGGGAGGTGAAGTTCCAGAGATTGAAGGAAATGAGGTAAAAATACATCGAGTTTATTCATTTGATCAAATTTAATGCAAATCGGTGATAATTTTTTTTAATGCAGTCTCTGCGTTATTTATAAGAAATTAGAAATTAGCTTATCTGATGAAATTAATGCAACTGCAATTCGATGAGCATTTTCTATTGTTCGTCAGTTTTTAAGTGATTAAGGTTTCTTTTGGTTTGGTTTGCGAGACTTGGGAATATGTTGAGTTTTGTCACTTTTTTGATTTTGTGATAACTAACATACTTGTGATGTGAACTATGTGAATTGAATCTGGATATGTTGTATAGATAAGTTTGTATAGACAGGATAGAGAAATGGTGGAAAGATAGAAAATCACTCAACCCAATAGATTTCTTTCCCTGTACCAACTCAACTGTCATTGTTTTTTAGTGCCTTAAGTTCAGAATTAATAACCTTAATACGTTCTAGTCTTGTGAAGATAAATTTGATGCCATGTTTTTAGAGTATATGCACATGATTTTGATGCAAAACCTTGAATTAACAACTAGTGAATATCTCTCTTTATGCATAAACTTGCTAGTCCAGTATGCCGTTGCATTTTGATCATGTTATAGAAAGCTTGAAAAATAAATAAGACTTGTGTTTGGTGTTTTAACAATAAAGGCCCAGGTTGTGTAAAGCTTTAGCGTGCTTCRAGTTATGGATCCCTGCATATAGGGTCCCCACTCATCAAGGTGGAGAAGTTGAAAAGTTCATTAGTCCGTGTTATAAGTCCTTCTAAAAGACGGTCTTTGTTGTTTTTGAAAAAAAAAAAACATTGCAAGTAGAATTAAAAAAAAGAACTAGCATTAATAAAGAAAGCCTCAATATATCTCCCAGTTGAAAACAATTGAAGGGACCTAATTATGCTTGTGTTATTAAAGACAATTATCTTTCAAATGAGTGAAAATGAACATTTATCCGCGTAATAATCAAATATCATTTTTATGCTACCACTAGTCTATTTGCATTAGGTTTGAAGAATAATTTGTGTTACTGTGTAATTAATGTTTTTCTTTGGGGGCTGGTCCAGGGTTTTGTTGCAGCAGCAACTCATTTGCGGTCGTTTGTTCCTGTAATTTATATAATATGACGGTTGCTATCCCCAAAAACAAACCTCGGCCTACACTACTGAGACTCTTGAGAGGACGCTCTTCTACGGTAATTTCAGTAAGATTTATTGTGAAAATGGTGTAATTATTTATTGCAAAATAAAAATGAGAAATCTAAATGCTCCCACACATTGCTACACACACACACAATATTATATTTTTGGTAGTGAATTATTATTATTATTATTTTTAATTTTCCTTTGTTTTTCGAAAGATTTTGTTTTGTACTTGTGAAATTTCTTTTTCTTCACAAACATTTCCAGTTTTGTTTTGCTATCGTTGTGGCATTGAGAATCCCATTGCACCCGTATTAGTATTGAGTCATCTGGAATGCATAATTCAAGGCATGTACCCATAAATAACCCTTTCAAATTACTTGTATTTGAAAATAAAAGAAATCAACCATTTTTTTGTTGAATAAATTGAGAGATTCTTATGGAACCACATCCGATTATACGCTATTTTATCTGGATGAATTTTATTGCTTATCTGTTTCACGTGTGCTGCTTTTGGGTATAAGTTGATGTGCGTGAAATCAGTGATTGGTGAATTCTGGTGAAGTATATTTCAGTTTGAATACTGGGAACTTCTATTGATCAATTTTCTTATAACTCTTCATTGTTTGATTATTAGCACGTGCCCATTGGATGGTTTTGTTTATTTATTTATATTTGCTGGAGATTTCTATTAATTTTCATTTTGATTACATTTAGTCAATAAAGTATGTGTTACCCATATTCTGAGGTAGGTTCAATGAACTTTCCTGGGAATTACAACCACTGTAACTATTGGATGTGTTTTCCGCTCCCCATTATTATATGCAGAATGGATAATTGCAATACATCTCAAATGAAATTTCTAAGAAATTTACAGGAGATTCTTATTCTTATTATTTTTAAATATAAGTAGAGCCCATCAACCAGTTTCCATGACCATGAGATTTGGTAATTCTTAAGAGTGATATTACAATTTATGATTTTGAGCAGGGCCTTTTTCTTTTTACAGATACACATTTACGCAATTATTGCTTTTGAACAGGGCTTCTTCTTCTTACAGGTACGCATTTATGCAATCACTAGCATTCGTATTTGTATCGTTGCTACTTGGGATTTGGTTGGGGTGAATGACTGATACTGCTTTATTGTTGCTATACATTAATATATTGTTTGTGCTTTGTTAATATTGCTTCATTTAAATGCTCAGAAAGAAATACAGCTTGCTAATAGAGAATAGAAGAATGTATTGTTCACACATACAATTTACATGAATCTCAATGGACAAAAAATAATGCAATAGACTATAGAAGATTTGTTTTCTAGACTGTTGGTCATGCTTGTTAGCTTTGATGAGTTCTGTCACTAGCTTGTTATTCCTTAAGGTTTCTTTTTATTAATTTTTATTTCACTAATACTATTGGATTAGTGTTGCAAAGCGTATATTGAATAGTCAGTTTACGAAATAAAAATAGTTGTGTTTATAATTATTGACTTCCACTACTACAAAACATAGATTCCGCTTCGGACCTTTAATGTCGGTTATTATGTTCATTATTATTATAAGGAAGAATTTTTGAATTTAAGAGTAAATAAATATAATTATTAAAACAAAGTTTTCTAAAATCTATATTGAATTTTTTTTGTTGTATTAATAAATTATTTTATAAATTTAATAATCATTTTAATAAAATTTCATATTTTTATGTTTTTTTTTAATATTCTCACGTAATACGCGGGTTTAGACTTAGTTCTAATTCTAAGTATACACATGGACACCAATTCTAACCAAGAAGACAACACAAAAATATATAATATTCATTTTTCTTCTTCTTAGAAAAAAACAGGAAACTAATTAATTAATTAATTAATTTTGGGAGTGTGTGGTAAATAAGTTGCAAAAGCGCTTATTTGTTTATATAAGTCGACCAAAAGCAGAATTAGGAACCCAAAAGACTTCTGACTTCTATTAAAAAAATTACTATTTTCTTAGCTAAAAGCTGATGATCACTTTTTTTTTTGAAGTGATAGCAAAAACTCCATAAATTTGACATCATTTAATTGATGATTTTAAATGTTTTAAACAGGGCGGAAGTTATCAGGAGACAGATGCAGTTCCCACACCAAAAGTGTAATCGATCAGGATTTGGATCCCGATGCTACCATTGTTGAGATCACGTTCGGGGATCGTCTTGGGGCTCTCCTCGACACAGTACGAAACATTTTTTTTTCGAATCTTTATAAAAAAATAAATAAATTATATTTTCAACTGTAGACTATAGACTATTCGCATTTCTATGCTAAAGAAATAAGGCGACCATTTAATAATTGCTGGTAAAATGCGATTTCAGATGAATGCTCTGAAAAATCATGGACTGAATGTCATTGAGGCGCAAGTGTATCTCGATTCTTCGGGCAAACACAAGTTTGCTATCACTAAAATGTAAGTTCATTTCTGTCAAACTTACTAATTTGGACATTATGTTTGAACTTAAAAACTTGATAATCCGGAGTTGTCTATCATTTTAAACCTAATAAATCCCTTAAAAAACAAAATAAATTAATACCAATCATATTCTTTTTAAGGCTTTATTTATTTTCCATGTATATTAATGATTCTGAAGTTACTTATTATAAAGAAAAAATATTTTTTAAATGAATAAATGAAAAGGAAAGGAAGGAAAGAAGAGAAAACGGGGTACTATATGTATGCAAGTCGAATACAATGGACCTAGTCGTGTGCGAACGTCAGGTCACGGCCAAAGTCTTGGCTTTGTTGGGTTAAAATCGAGATGATGATTTCCCTTTCTTTCTACTTATTGGCAAATAGACTTGGTTTAATTATTTTTTGATATGTTAAAAATATTTTATAATTAATTGCAGATACTTGGTGATAGCGAATCATTTCCTCAAGAGAGAATCGAAGAAATTCAAGCTCGATGGTCGAGATATTTTCTTGAAACTCAAAATAAATGAGTTTTCTGTAAAGTTTTAATTATATACTCGTGTTTGTTTGATAACTAGAATATGTGCATTTATGAGTTCACTTTGATTTGGCATGGGGAATTCGAACTATGGATTAGACCCTATAGATTGTGTTGCCTTGTATTAGACTTTTAGAAACTTTTAGAACATATCGATGATGTTGGTTGTTTGATGTATTCAACTTTTAGAACATATTGATGATAATGGTTGTTTGATGTGAAATTGGGATTCATTTAATTTATTTTCATTTAATTGAAATTGTTTGATGTAAAAAAACTGTTGTTGCAGTTGTTAGTAGACGTGTTCAACGGTTTGTGCAAACTGGCCGGTTCGAACCGGCGGTCAACGGTTCGGTTAACCATTGACCACGGTTCGAACCGTAACCGCCAATAAGGCGGTTCGGTTCCGGTTTCCCCATATCCCAAACTGTAAATCGGCGGTTCAAACCGCCGGTTAGAGAATAAAAATAAAATAAAATTTGTCAGCCGACTGACCCTTAGTCGATCGACTGAGTCGCAGTCCAACTAGTGAATTTTATCCCTTTTTGACAATTTTACCTATGTGACTTTGTATTTATAGCATCTTTCTCCAACCTTATCCAACTCTCCTTGGTGGTTTTGGACATAGTTCCATCTCCTCCAAGCACTTCCTTTCTCTTGCAAAGTTGCAATGTAAAACCCTAACTTAACTTCAAATATTATAAATGGTTCAATTTCATATTTTTTTAATAAATTTAAATTTTCAAAGTATTTGTTATATTTTCCCACTAACTTCAAAATTTTAAAATTCTTCAAATATAATTTTCTTTATTTTAACTTCAAATATATTAAATGGTTCAATTTCATATTTTTTAATAAATTTAAAATTTTAAAGTATTTGTTATATTTTCCCTCTAACTTCAAAATTTTAAAATTTTTCTAATATGATTTTCTTTATTTGATACATTACATTTGAAAAAATATATATTAACTTCAAAAATCCAAAACATATGAATTTAAAAAAAAAAAAAAAAAAAGGCCAAACCGGCCAAACCGAACAGGGACCAAACCGTGAACCGGCGTTTGCAAACCGTCACAAACCGTCCGGTTTCACGGTTCCGGTTCCAGGTTTCAGCTGAAAATGAACCGGCGGTTCGAACCGTCTGAACACGTCTAGTTGTTAGACATATTTAACGTCGGTTTTACAGAAACCGACGTCCGACATTTGACGTCGGTTTTTTGGCAATTTCACGTCGGTTTTGAAACCGACGTCTTAGCCACCGACGTGGAAAGTCACGTCGTTTTCTGAAAACCGACGTGACATTCCACGTCGGTTTTTAAAAAACCGACGTCACATTCCACGTCGGTTTTTCAGAAAACCGACGTGGAATCTCACGTCAGTTTTCAGAAAACGACGTGACTTTCCACGTCGGTGGCTAAGACGCCGGTTGCAAAACCGACGTGAAATGGTGGAAAATAACCGACGTGAAAAGCCAGTTTTGCAGTAGTGCGAATTCCCGTTTTGTATCGATTTCGTGTACATTTTTTTTATATGAACCCAGTTTCATTTGGGTCGAATCCAAATTGAAGGTGGGTGTACTACGTCACACAGTAAAAACATGTCTGCTACATTAGAGTATTTGCCTTGAATATATATATATATATATATATATATATATATATATATATATATATATATATATATATATAACCCACTTTTGTGTCATTTTTAAAAATCTTCTTTTTGTTTTCGGTGTATTAAACTATTAATTAGTTTTTTTTCCCCAAAAACCCGTCTAAATAGATGGGTATTGTGCGAGTAAAGAAGAACAAGGACACCACGAAAAGTAAAATATAAAAGTAAAACACAAGAAAGAACTAAGGAGAAAAAAAGGGAAATAGGATCTAAAATATGTATTTTCATATTTGGCCAAAATAAAAATTAAAAAGAAGTTTAAAATAGGTACTGGGTCACAATATCGTTATTATTTTTTTAAAAGTGGAAAATATAGCGAACTTACAAAATTAGTTTTTCTCCCTAGTCCTATAAATAACCTTCCACTAGAAAGGATTGCCTATCTAGTGATACTTTTGTGCAATATAATCCTTTTTCATTAGAGGTGTTAAAATGGTTATGGTTAACTGTTTAACTGCCGGTGACCAGTAGACCAGTTACGGTTAACCGTTGACCGGCGGTTTCGGTTAAAACCGTAACCGTCAACCGGCCACCGGCGGTTAGGGTTAAAGTCTAACCGTAACTTCCGGTTAACCGGAATTTAAAAAAAATTGGCTGTTAACCGGCGGTTAAAGACCGTTTGGAATCAACGGCTGAGATGAAATAGTCGTTGATCATCAACGACTAAGATTTAAAAAAAACTAGCCGTTGGCGGTTAACCGAAACTGAACCGGTTAAACGGCTATTTTTTCATTTTTTTTAAATCTATTTTAACACCTATAAATACCCCACTCTCCAACACCAGTACTCACACAAATTCATCTCTACTATTCTTTTTCTCCTCTTATATTTTCAAGTTTCAATTTGCTAATTTGTGCAAAAAATACTATCAATAATATTCTTGTTCTTCTTAATCTCGTTTTACTTAATTCTCTTTTATAATATTATTATTGAAAACTCTTACTATAATATCAATACCAATACTCCAAGCTCTTCTCATCAAGGTCGAGGTCGAGGATATCGACGAGAATCTTCAGCCGTTGCCGGAGATTATGTTTCCGATGCGATGACGGCGGAAGAATTTGAAAACTTATATAATCAAATCAACTTCGGTGAGCAAAATCAAACCAATTTCGAAGAGGATTTACCCATTTCACAAAAATTAAAAAAGAACTCTTCCATCGAAGAATAAAATAAAATAAAATAGATGAACATAATCACAAAAAATCTTATTCATGCATTGATAAAAACATAAATGAAGACATGACAACACAAAAAAGTGAAAGTAAGAAAAAACTATTCATGCACAAATAAATATGTTGACAAAGACGTATGCATGCAAATAAAGTGAAAGTATGCAGATGTAAAAAAAGAAGAAGAAAAAGATGTTAGGAGGAAGAAATAAATAAAAGCATGCACAAGTCATTGAAACTTAATACCATCTTTCAAAAACAAAACTCTCAAGTTATATACAATTCGTATGAAAATCGTAAGAAGAGTGGAGGAAGATTGTGAAGTAATTTCGAAGAACAAAATGCGAAGATAAAAATGTAAAAAATCACTCCTTCAATGTATTTGTTGTCCATATAGTGAATAAATCGCGGCTTACTGTATGCACAAATAAGCGCTAGAGTATCGATTCATGGCAAAGAAAGGGGAAAACAAGAAAACAAATTGGAAGACTCTGAATCAATTCGAAGAAAATTTAGCCCCATCAAATTCAGGTACTTTGGCCAAACCCAAGCTTGATAAATATGTTATGGTTGGGTTGGACGATAGGGTGGAAAAGGAGATGCCTTTGCCCATTTCCATTGCAGGTTTTGAAGAAGTTCTGGTTGTTGGGAAAGATCAATTGCAGAGATCCGCCATTTATAAGCAGACTGATACCTTGAATGCCCACCAAGTGTTCGCTAAAATGCCTGACAGAAGATTTTCTGAGAAAAAAGAAGTTGTGCATCATGAATATGTCCCAAATTTGTAGCCAATTTTCAGCTCATTTTAACCCAACTTTAGAAAATGATATCGTGATTCTCCCGGAGGAGATTCTGGACGTTGGAAATAGCTTAGGCTACGCACTCATTGGATATTTTCCATCAGGCATCCTGGGCAGGTGGGGCTCGATAGGATTGTGACATCTTGGAATGTTCCGACAAGAGTTATACCTAACGTCAAAGGATATATTACTTTTGTCTTTATGACGGAAAGAGACAAGGACATGGTGATTGCTGGAGGCCCGCATATGATTTTTGGGAAAACTTTGATGCCCAAACTCATGCCAGAATGGTTTAAGTTTGGGGTTGACGAGATCAAAACCATGCCGATTTGGGTAAAATTTCCAGATTTACCGCTTGAATGTTGGAATGCAAAGCTCCTCAATCGAATTGCTTCGAAGGTGGGTACTCCACTTTTGACCGATAAAATGACGAAGACTATGGAAAGAATTTTTTTGCTCGTGTCCTTGTTGATGTGGATGCCTCAAAAGAGTTAGTCCATTATGTTAGCATTATTGATGCAAAAGGTGATCATTTTGACCAATTAGTGGAATTTGAGACCGAACCTGTTTATTGCTAAAGTTTCCACTCCATAGGTCATGCGATGAATAATTACAAGAGAAACGAAAAAGGCAAAGGAGATGGAACCAGGCACAGCTGCCACCGTGCCTGCTCCAAAAACCATCGACCAACAAAAAATTCCAATTAGAAAGGGACCAGCTGCTTCTACGGCTCCACCCCCCCAAGACCCCTCAAAAGGATGCTCCTGATTCTTTTTCAAATTCAAAACTTCTAGAAAAAGAGGAAATTAATCTGAATGATGTTCCAGAATTTGAAAAAAAAAATTCGAAAAGGGACGCGAGATCAACATCAAATGCCCCTGTTTGCCCAACCAAGCAGGGTGAAAGTTCAGCTACATCCTCTTTCGCCACCGATGAAATAGAATATGTGCAGATTTTTGAACATGACTCGACTTTCCAAATTGTTGGTAAAAAATCGAGTCATTAAACTCACTGAAAAGTAACTTAAGGCAAGACGTGCAATGCGACTTATGAAGCTGAGTACGACACTATTTTTGAAATCGGAAGCAGCGGAGCCTACCTAAAGAAAAAGAGGCAGGCTCTTTGTCTAAATGATTATTTCAACTTCAAAAATAAGGGGCTTCTTCTTGCCCCTCTTTCAGGATGAGGTTGCTAAATCCATCCTAGGCAGAAGTATCGATGTTTTGATCATCATTTTTATTTGCGACATAATTTCTTCTGGGACTCTCATTAAATTAATAGCCTGCTTCTTATCAAGGACTTTATGCTCAGCGAAGAGGCACGAATGACTTGGTTGAGGGATAATTTAATGATTGGCATACATGTCTTTCGACTAAACACGAGGCGAAATGTTTTTGATTTTTTCGTCCGGAAGGACCCAAGAAGCCGATAATTATTTAGAGTATGATTGGTCGTTGTTTCGTCCCAAAAAATTGCACTGAGAATGCCAGCACCTTCCTCTGAAAATTTCCCAACCTACTTCAACAAAAACACTTTAGAAAGGACCACCGGGGGTTTTCCGATGGAAACCTCTCCAATGCTTAAGTCAGTAAAGCATTTTTATCGGAAAAAAATAAAATCAGTAGAAGAATGCTGAGGAAACCATACCTCCTCCAGCCCCAAGGCTGGGGTATATATAGCTATTCATCATGTGGGATCTTTCTGTGGTTCCAGAAATGGAATCCGCGAATCGCGGGCCGTTATTCGGACTGGCCTGACTAGGAAGCTTCTGCCAAGGGCAAGACAGCTTTGGTTTTACATTTCTCACTTTCATGACCTGCTCTCCCTGGAGCCTTATCAAAGGCTAACGCATCAGATCAGGCCAGGGCAACATCCCTCAGGGCTATAGGCTTGTTCTCCACCTCAGCCCCTCACTCCTTCTTGAGCCGATCAAGGTGGATCTCTCTCCTGAGTTACCAAATCCAGAGCAGGATCAATCTTTTCGATCCTGACCTAACTTATCTCCTCTTCCCTCTAGGCGCAGAATAGCAACTCAGGTCATCCCAACAAGAGCTATTCCTGTATACTTGTCCAGATCAGGCATATTTAGGTTTGACCAATCAGTCCCCCCCCCCCCCCCCCCCCCTCAAGTGGTTGGGATGAGCCCCGAAACCTAGGGTTTCGTTACAGGCGGTTGAGGTTTTTAGCAAGTCTTTTCAAATCCCTTTCTACTGTGAACGGATCCCGCTGAATCCACTTTTCAAACCAGGTTGTATCCTTAAGGATGATCTGTAACATATGATATTCCACCTTTAATGGTTGAGATCCCCAGCATGCATTTTCGGGTGCTGTACCTCTAACGCGCATTAAATGCAGAAATCCCATCAAATCTTTTTCAATCATTATTTTCAAAATTTGTCCCTTTTCTTCTCTTTTCTCGATTCGTTTCTCATTCTTGTTCTTCTTCACCAAATGTTTATTTTCTCTCACTCGCAGTTTTCTCTTTCCAAAGCGGTTTTCGATCACCTCCAAAAAGCTAGGTATTTTTCCGGTCTCCGTCTTTTTTGAATTATGTCTACTCAATCATATTCTTCTTCCTCTATCCAACAAATCCCAACTCCTACTTCTCCGGCGGCATTTTCTTCTTCCCCGAACACCTCCGCCGAGTGGTTACCTCTTATTCCGGGGCATTCCGATAACATCGTCTCTATCCTTAGCAGCAGGACAATAGAGGGGTTGAGATCAAGATTTCAAATCCCCTTAGAATATTTGCTGGTTAATGACTCGCACGTATTTGTCACGATTTTTGTATATTTTGCAAGTGTTTTTGTTAGATTTGTTGTTAATTTTGGTATAAGTTGGATTGATTGAGCATATTTTCGTATTTATGTATCTCCGACTTATTTTACCACATTTTATGTTTATTTTAGGTATTTTGAAGTCTTTTGGTGTTAAGGTGGACGAATGTGGTCGCGCGAGTGGAGTTTCAAAGAAATTGGGCCCTGATTTGGTATATTACAGCTGACACTGGGTTACCCAGTGTCAAAACCCAGCGTTAGAAACTCTGGCAGAAAGATCCCTCCGATCGGACTGGGAGACCATCCGATCAGATGTAAGCGTTACAAACTCGGATTTTGTGGAGATTTTTAGTTACGGAAGGGCTACTTGAAGGCTACAAAAGGCCAAGAACTAAGCCACATTCAGAGACACAAAAAAATCATTAGGAATCCATTCGGGAACCAATAATCCCTCGTCCGGTTCATGACAAACTGGAATAAGAAGACATTCTTGAACCTCTTGGGGATGACAACCCATGAGCGTTCTTGAATCGTTCTTCATTTTATCTTCCTTTTTCCAGATTTAAACTTTAGCTTTTCAGATTTTGGAGATTATAGATCGTTAATCGTTGCTCGGACGTTGGACGTAGACTAGTGTTGAATCGTGCGATTCTTAGTTTAAACATTGGCAATTCCCATTTCCATTAGTAAGCTTTCGATTTTCCCCTTGTTTTACTATTCCAATTGATGTTTCTCTTGAATATGTGTTGGGATTGTGATGCTCTTATGATTGGTAGTTAAGTTTTACGTTGAATTATTGCACTTGATGGCGATGCTCTTGTGTTTAGTTTTATTATAATTGTTCATGGATATTAGTTGTTCACTATTGTTACTTTCTTGTTCAATCATGGTTAATTCTTGTTTTGGGATTGTGATATTGGATTTGTCAATGGTTGCTAATTAGAATTTACGAGTCTAGTGCTTGGAATCGTTTAGAACCATCACTTGGAATTATCGGGCGTTTAATTTACACATTGGGATTGACAACCCCAACTCGTAGACTAAGTGTTCGATAAAATGCCCAAGTGGTCGTGGAGACGATTCCAAGGCCCTAGACCCCCATTTTATTAATCATTAAAAAGGTTTTCAATTTCATTTTAGAACTCGTTGTTAAAACTTTTATAAACATTAGTTAAGTTCTTGCATAGAGATTGACGCTCTCTTTGCAAGATTAGTTTTAAATTGCTCGTAGTATAAATCTTATTTCTTCGTTTTAGTTATTATCTTTGCAAGATTAGTTTTAAATTGCTCGTAGTATAAATCTTATTTCTTAGTTCTAGTTATTGCCAAAACCCTTTTGTCCGCGTGTTTAGCATAGCATTTTTTTTATTTTCTCGTTCTTAAAAACAAACACAAAAACAACTTCCGATTAGTCTTCCTCGAGAGATCGACTCGAGTTAACTTGCTAAGTCTACAAGTGACCCCGTCCTCTTGCGGGCGAACTTGAAACTCCTTTTCAAATGTAGACGCGCACTGTTTAACTGGATTTTAATTTTGAAAGGAACACAAAAGTTCGGCTCAAAATTTGGCGCCGTTTCTGGGGAAGGCTAAAGGTTGTCATTTTTGTGTTTGCTCTTTGTAACTCTTGTTTGTGTTGTGAATTGTTTCGTTTGTGTTTGGAGGTGGTTTTTCATTTTTGTTCATTTTTGCTATTCTATGCCGGTGCGTTTGATCTTTTGCATTGAGCGTTGTGTATGCTAGGTTCACCCCTCAAGGTCTGAAGATTTAACAACCCAGTAAAAAAAATAAAATAATAATGTCTAACCCGTACGCTTGTTTTAATCCTCGACCGACCACTCGATGGAGTCAAACGATGCGTGACTACAATCCGGATGAGTTCTACTGTGAGAAACTCCCGGTATTTTATGAGCTCCCGAGTGAGGATCCATTCAATTTCATCCAAGAGTACGAGGCCATTACCCGAACGTTCCCTCTTTTAGGCCTTACGATGGATGAGGTGAAGGTGCGACTCTTCCTCTACACGTTGAAGGGTCGGGCAAGAAAGTTATTTATGCATTCAGAGCCTGATTCCTTGGGGACGTGGGAGGAAGTATACAATTGGTTCATGGAGACATCCTATTCGCCTGATTGGGACACATCTTCAAATTCATACACTTCAAGACACAGAAGGATCGATGAATTGACCAGAGAGATAGCATCCCTGAAAGCTAAGCTAGGAAGTCGAGCCTTATTGAAGAAGAATATTGAAGAATGTGATCGCTGCGGATCACGATTACATTTGGCGAATGCATGTTGAGTGACGTTTAACGAAGAGCCACAGGAGGAAGCTTCAATCATTCAGAACTACTCGAACTACAACTCTTGTGCACTTTTTGGCTCAAATCCCTACTACCCAAGATATGAAGACTATACTCTATCTTCTCCTCCCGACCACTACCAACAAATCTACAATCATCCCGATGCTCAACTCGATAATGATACTTACTCGGTTAACCGCAATGAGGAGGAGTGGCTTAATTTTGATGAGCTGCCAATATTTGATGTGGTGGAGCCTATCTTGGATGTTGAGGATTCGAGCATGAACGTTTGTTTGGGAGAGGTGTGTGAAATATAGAGATTGAGGATTTGGATGAGATTGCCTCTTTTGCGATTGAATATGAAATTTTGGGTAAAAGTGTAGGGGTGTTGCCATTAGAGGTTCCGAGCGAGGATGTTGGCGACTCGGACTTACTTGCTCTTTGTGTTACCGGATTTGGAGGAGGTTGTGTTTGTTGATCCGCATTACGTTCTACCCAATGCTTTGACCAATTTTAACATTGAGGATATAGAAGAAGCAATCGAGAAGGAGTTTGGGACGGTCAATGGTCATTCCTTTTGTTCGACCGATTTCCTAGTGATTCCGGTAAACGAGCATTGTTCCACACTCCGGCTGACTTTTGATCTCTTTTTGGTCATCGATTACTCACGTTTTCTACCTCCAAAGCCGGTTGGAGTTTTTGATTCTCTAATCATGGGACCTTCTCGTCATGCCCACCATGGTGATCTTCATTACCCGCTTTTGCTCTTGGAGAACACTAAGGCGTGGCACGATCGTCATTTATTTCTGGATCCCGGATAACATCACTTTTGTAAGTCATCGAATAAAAGACGTTAAAAGTTGCACTTCTTGGGAGGTAACCCAAGGTATCATTTTTCTAGCTTAATTTAAAATTTTCTCAATTTTATTTTTCGGTACATATTTTTGTTCGTGATTAACTTGAGTTGGATAGGTGTGGTAATGATTTGTTGAGTTGTGCAAAAAAAGTGTGGAAAATAATGCTTTTCCAGGACATTCGATCGAATGAGAGAAATTGACCGGTCGGATAAAGCACACTGGACTGTTGTCCGACCGAATGAGAGAAATTGACCGTTCGGACAAAGCACACTGGACTGCTGTTCGACCGGATGAGAGAAGATGACTGGTCGGACGAAACACACTGGAATGCTGTTCGACCGGATTGGTGCAGTGACCGGTCGGATGGAGGCAGCAGACTTACTTGAAACCATCGCTCCATTTGTAGAGTTCCATCTTTCCCTCTGGACGGCATGGACATTTAGGCGGGCCCGAGCCCCAGAATTGTATCACTTTCTATCCCAACTCTCGTTTTTCATTTTTAGTGATTTTGTTTGATTTTTCTGTTATGTGTTTTGTGCTTGTGTGTTTGTTTAACCATTCGACTAACTATTCTATATAATTAGAAGGTCTATGGATATAAGAATAATTCTCAGTTTTACGATGTTGTTATTCAATATTAACCAACACTGATTACCAACATCGACCAGAGTAAAGTAAAAATATGCAGCAGAATAAAACGATAAGATCACGATAGAACAAATTCAGTTCACAAGTAAAATACTTGTGAACTTGGGTGTACAAACCCGAAAACTATATTACTTTCTTGTTCACGCTCAATACAAAAATATAAAGTAATATATGAAAACTAAATATCAATAAACTTGATACTAAATACTTGTTGCCGGAATGGAAAGATCTTCTCCGTCGGTCACGCAACTTCGAAGAACTTGTTAATCACAATCAATGGCTCCAAGTAGGTCTTCGTGTTCTTCTTTCTTGCTCGTCGTGCGTCTTTGTCTTGTGTTGATTTCTTCTCTCAAAATCCCGTGCTTAAAAATTCGTACTAACAAGCTTTAGGATTCTTTGTCTTAAATAGACAATCCTAGAATCCTAAACTTGGTAAATACCTAAAAACAAATCCTAATCACAATCTAGGAATAATTAAAGTCTTGTACATAAACTAGGAAACACAATATATTCCTAAATCTAGTTTCCTAACTTATTTTGTGCCCAAGAAAGGCAAACAACTAAATAAGGAACTAATCCCAAGAATAAATTCCTTAACAATCTCCCCCTTTTGCCTTTCTAGACAAAATACCCAAGACGCATGAAAATAATCAAAATAGTATAAACTCCCCCTCAATTTAGAAACTCCCACTACATTAGAAACTCCCTCTAAATGAAGTATCCAATGTTGAAAACAAACAAGTACGAACCAGTGTCTTCTACATTCTTCTCCCCCTTTTTGTTCTGAAAGCAAAAGGACCTCAACAAACGAGTCCCGAAGTGCCTGGTGCTGTGCAACCTGATTATCAAACAAAGTAAACTGGGCTCGGACAAATGGAGCCATGTTGGTACTGATGTTGGGAATACCAGAACCAACATCAAACATGACACCAGCTCGAAGAGGCGCCTGGGTGCCTAAAGAAGGCAATCAGAATTTGCTTCACGAAAATATCAATGGGGACTTTGTGCTCAGCAATCATGCCTCGATTTTGAAATCCCAAAAACAGCTCCTCAGCTTCACTCGCCAAGAACCTCGTGGAGATTGGTTCCATGTCTTCAATCTCGACGGCTTGAGACGGAGCCTCATCAGAGATAGCAGAGTGGTCGGAGGCAGATAAAGGAATCTGTGCACTTGCAGATGAAACATATCGGAATTGAAGCTTGGAGAAGCGGTAGGATTGTCTGCAGGGGATGTTGGTTTCGGTGACACAACACCAGAACCAACATGGGCTGACACGGCAGCTTTGGACTTCTACTTTTCTCTCTTTGGTATCAGACCTTCAAATAACTCCCCCACTCTTTCTCAAAATAAGACACACGATCTCAACTCAACTACTCCATCATCTCAATTTTGGAAATAAAAATCACAAATCCCAACTACAAATTAAAACCGAGATAGAGCTAGATTTTTATAAACCATCACCATAGTTGAACAAATTCTTTGCAAAGCAATTTTTCACTCGCCAAATTAACCTCTTATTACCTGTCCAACCGTCCGATTACAACTCCACTGAAACACGCGGTTAGCAAGATTCAAGATTAAGAGATTTCAAGATAGACACGAACACAAACAATAGAACGCACAGCAAGAAGGCATCTTCTCAAAGTATGAATGTCCTACGGGATGCCTAAAAATTATGACCTAAAAAGGTTAAAAAGAACACATTATGATTTCAGTGACTTGACCCAATGTTGCCTTTTATTACTGATAACATTATTAACCAACATTGCCTTAGGTGAAGTCAATGGAAACTTACCCCTTAACCCAAGTTAATGACTACGTCAAGATCTCTCAAGAATGTTATTTTTAAAGATTGGATCATTTTGTGTCCATATTTTCTTCATCCTTGAAGGGATTTAAATCTTTTAATCTTCAGCAATTTCTGTTAAACACCTCTTGCTTTTGGACCTGGGAGAAAATCAGTTTCTGCGGTCAAGTCCCACAATCACCTAATTTTGAAGAGGTTGGTCCTTTTTTTCATCACTTTTATTGCAACACAGGACCTTATTGCACTTTCAATCAATACTCAATGCATTAGAATTATGTATGAAAAGAAAGGTAAAAATGCATGCAAAATTATACAGATGTTGTGACTGATGTTGATAAGAGGTGTCACAACATCACAAACCAACATTGGTTAGACAATGCACATACCGAGATCTCTTCTCAAACGAGAGAAGGTCTCGAAATCTAATGCCTTCGTGAAGATGTCAGCTAGCTGATTAACTGTTCCTATATGTTCAAGGCTAACTATCTTCCTCTCAACCAAGTCTCGAATAAAGTGGTACCTTATGTCAATGTGTTTGATTCGAG
>BMAC01000060.1:2015674-2027019 GCA_014905375.1 Phtheirospermum japonicum | reverse complement strand
GACGTACGAATCAACCAATTATTTATGTCGATGTATGTTGAAATTATTCCCATACTTATTTGTGTTTGTACTGGCTTGCCTGTCAGAATCATGTATTATGTGATATATCGTTAGAGTCTTTTGAGATTGTTTAAGTGCAAAAAATTTTCAAAAACTACTTATATATATTTATTTACAACAACACTTGGTCATTAGCAATTTTGCGAAGCTCTTAAAACTCGATCTTCTTGTATTCAAAAGTTTGAATAAAACCCTAGTAAGGAACCTTGTGTGTTTATCAACATTTCATGCTGTGATTCGATAAGAATTTTGAGAAGTCCCTAAAGTCGCATGTGTATATTTGGTTTGGAAATGACAATAGGCACATATAAAACCCGATTCCGGCTATATTCAGAAAAAAAACCACTATTAATTCCTAATGAGACCCTTTGAGCCTTTATTCCGTCTCTTTGTTAGCCATGAGCATAATTGTAGCTCTTATTTCGTTTAAATTTGTGAGATTAGAGTTTTATTTATCATTGGTTTAATGAGATATGACGACTGCAGGGTGGAAATTAGTGGGACACTATTATAAAAAAAAAGGAAGAAGAAGAAGAAGAAGAAGAAGAAGAAGAAGAAGAAGAAGAAGAAGAAGAAGAAGAAGAAGAAGAAAAGAAATATATAAAAAAAGAGTTTAGTTAAGAATAAGGCCTATTTATAAAGGCAAACGAGTATAGAAGGAACTAAAACTCTTGTTCCTTAAGATCGGGCAAGTTTATTTAATTTTGGGTGAGAAATAGCCTTAGTTATAAACAGCTAATAATAGCGTTATATGTTTTTTTTGGGAGGAATGAGGAGAAAGCTTTGCTCTATGCTTAAATTTGGATTGAGTGAGTTATTGATTGCGTTTGTTCGCAATTTAGCCACACATATTTATATATGACATACCTTACCAAAGAGCCTACATTACTGAATCAAGCTTCTTGGTTGCCTACTTATAAAAATGTGTCAAAAGTTCAATAGCTTGCCCGCAAGAGAACGGGGTCGCGCGTAGGTTGGCAATTTGACTCGAGTCGTCTCTCGAGGAACATACAATAGGAATTTTAAATAGTTTGTTCAATGACAAGTAACGTAAACTAAAAAGGGGGGAAAGTTTTTGATTAATAACTACGAATTAAAACAGGAAGACTCAATTTTAAAAACTAATTTAATTATCTAAACCTTGATTAATTAACAAACTAATTAACTAATCAATAAATTAAACTAATTAATTATAAAACTATCTTTGAAACTCAGAAACAGAATAAATAACCTAAACTAGTAAACAGCATGCAGCAAATCGAAACTAACCAACTAAAAACTAATATTTCACTAACGATTACTGAGAACTAACCGCTAACGGTTACTGTAACCGTTAGCGTAACAGTTAACGAACAGAAACTTATTCAAACTGTAAACCTGCATGCATGAACTAATCTCAAACCAACAGAATATCACACATCCAATATATAATATGAATTACTGAATATAAACTGAAACTAATAAATTAAATACGTTCAACGGATTCAAACGAAGTACGAACAAAAACTAACGAATATTCGAAACTTGAAAACTAAATAACGAAACTATGAGAACTAATTAAAGGCTTAAGATTACTTGTTTAATCTACTGGAAAATGAAAGTACTTCGGCTATTCCAAAGAGTAAACGCAGCAAAACGGACTTCTACAAATGAACGGCGTTGAACGGCTCGCGAAACTCTCGTCGTCGTTGATTCTTGTTCCTCACATTTTTGTTGTTGTTTTCCGTCTCCAAACTCTAGAATTATGCTATGGAAATACTTTTAGGGTTCAGCACACTTAAACACTCTCAGAATTCGGATTAGTGATGGTATTTATAGAATTTTCCGTGACTTGGGCCGCAAGCCTGTCTGCTGTTCCTGGGCCCCGCTAACGGTTACCTGCTAACGGTTATGGTAACCACTAGCAGTAACCGTTAACTGCTATTCTCATCTCTCCTGCTCGCTCCTAACGGTTATGGCTAACGGTTATGCTTGCAACCATTAAGTGTAACCGTTAACTTCGAAAACTTGCTACTTTTCACCGGAAAGCTCGATCCTCATCTCTCGATTATTGTAATTTATCTCTAATGCGCTGAGCTCTACCGGTTACTTAGCTGTAAAGTGAGAAACATCAAATAATCACTTATTTTGCATCAATTAGATCAAAACACGATAAAATAAGCTGGGAGTCTAAATATACGGAATTAAGCTTAAATTATCCAACTTATACCAAAAACACTAATAAAAAGAAACTAAAATACTACTAAAAATAACCACAAATACATGTTAATCAACTACCCACGTTTTAATTGTTTGTTCGTCCTCGAACAGACATTAAGTTCAAAGTGTAACTCAGAAAGAAAATAAGTTCGAGTTATGAGTCATGCGTTGCTACATAGATAATTTTGAAAATATAGGCACTATTCTCGCGACGTCAAACACTCCACCCTTATTACATTATCGCTTCAAAACAAATTCATGCATCCTCTCAAAAGGAAATATATAGGGGTGATCACTCAAAGCACTCAAGCAGTTGCTGCATGGGAAGTATATACACTCAAATCATACAGTTACAAGTACAATAAATAAGCACCAAAAATCAATCTCTTCTCAACCGCAAATTAAGTGTGTTGTCAAAACTAAGAATCGGAAAAGGTCTTTTCAGGTTGTAATGTAAGGCTCTTTGGACGGGTATTAAATATTTAAGTCGTGTGGCTAACTCACGATCTAACGTGATCAATAACTCACCAAACCTATTATAATCACGAAGTAATTTGCTTCACCTCATTCAAAAATAAAAACCTCACTTAACACTCATAGCGTAGCCTTAGAATTTAGGCTATTTCTCAACTCGATACACTAAACCAACTTGAAGCACAAACCACTTAACACAATTGAAGCTTATAATTACGCTTCTTTACAAACATAACTCTTTTGCCTCTTAAACATTAGGCTTCATAAAAATAAACATTAAAATTCAAGCCTTTCTTAGCGCGTAGGTAATTAATCAACATTATCCACCATCTCTTTATTTTTTATTTCCCCCTTCATTATTCTTTATAGGGTTTTTTTTTTGGATGGTGGTCCTAGATTACAAAGATTCCTAAAAATCATAAATTCCTAACAAAATTTTCAAAACTCTAATAACCAAGAAAAATAGTGAACTCCTACCCCACGCTGTTAATGGGTTAGTAGGGGTCGACTCAAAAATAAAATCACTCATGGTTATAGGCATGGATTATTTGGCTATGATTGGCTCATTCAGAATTTATAGTGGCTAAATATATATGTATATGGCCGGAATAGGGTTTTATATGTGCCTTAACCTCATTTTCAAAGTCAACTACACACAGCGGTATCAAAGAGATATCAAGACTGAAACTTATTCAAGTATATGCAAAGATGATAAACACTCAGGCTACTTATAGGCTTTTTGCATGAAGTTTTTTTGAATTGACGCTGTTTTTAAAGGTTTTGCGAAATCAATTGCGTCCAAGTACCATTTTACAATATCTAAATAATAAATTTCATTAAATTTATGCACTTATGCACGCTCAAAAGACATGAACCTTAAATCATTCTTAGTTAACTTCGACAGGAAAGCCATACAAACAAAATTCAGCGCGGAAATAGCCAATTAATCACAAATAATCATGTTTTAATAATTTCAAGTGACAAATCACAAATTCAAACATATAATAATAAGAATATCAAATCACTCGAACCCATCCCCCCCTCTAAAAATGTGGCAAACTCCTGGTTTCCATAAAGAAATTTAAAGTACATAGAGGTAAATAAAACGTCCCTAAATAAGCAATTGGTTCGAGTCGTTCCATTTCAAATTTGTGCAGCAACTCGTCGTTTGAGATCGTCGTGATATTGAACAAAACTTAACACAAGAAAATAAAGAAAACACAACTAACACGAAAAATAAAAATCATAACATAAAAATGCCAAAGTTAAACATAAGTCAACAAATAAAAATAAAATAAAATAGAAAATACATCAAGCATTTGGAGGCATATGGTCATGCGGACCCTGAAAAGGCATAAAATCCATCGGGTTAGCAGGCGGTGCTGGCGCTTGACCGTTCTGTCCATCTAACCGAAACTGTGCAAAATCGGCCATTAGCGAAGTCAGCATGCTCCCGTGAGCCTCGACTCTCGTGTATAACTGACCCATCCTCTCATGGACCTCTCTAGCCTGCTCCATACCCAATCCTGCATCCACCCTACTTACTCTCCAGGGAAGGCAGTGAAGTAAGGTGGCACAGCAGAATGCGATCCACTCGCTCCTCCATAAAACTGCTCGGTAGGGGGCTCTACCGTCCGCTCGACAACAGGCTCCGCTCGGGGCTCGGCATAAGGCCCCATCTCACGTACAAAGTCATCACTCTCGACAACTTGAGTCACCTAGTGACTCCTTCTACTCTCTCCATCCTGGTTTACAGCAATCTCAGTTCCTGCAGTCGCTTCGTCGACGGTCTCCTCGTCGTCAATAAGTTCAGTCACTCGCTGCCTCACACCTCTCCGCTGTCCCGGTGCTCGGAATACTCTCCATGCTAATTCGAGAGGCTGCGGGATCGTGACCAGCATCATCAACACTTGGCTCAACCCCACAGAACTCAGCGAGCTTCGTGATAAATAAACCATGAATCATCGGTGCTGCTCGCTCTTCTCCCATCTTCCGGACATTTCGTATATTCTGGATCATCAAAGGAAGAACCTGAATGGTTAAACCTCGAGTCATGCACCAAAGAGCGTATAACTCGTCCTTGTTGATCATCGTTGGCTCCTCCTTCCCAATTACGCACCTAGTGAGAAATCGATAAGCAGCGTAAAGGGCATTATCTTTAACGATCGTGAGGGGGTATTGAATCCTCCCCGCGTATCTCTCCTTGGTAATCTCTTCCCAAAAAGTGTGCTCATCGTAGCGGTGATCTCGCTCACGGAGTGTCGTACGACCGTGGATGTCAAGAAAAGCCTCGATGTCCGCGCCGTTCATAGAATACTCCTCTCCATTAAAATGAAAATACAAAGCCCGATTGGGCATAAGCTCGAAAGAAGTGTAAAACTCAAGCATCAACCACTCGTAGGACGGGGCTCTCAATCTCGCCCAATGGATACACTTAAGATTCTTAATGTAACCTACGAATCTCTCAACGAAATGGTTCCCTCTACTCGCCTGATTAAGCCAATAGTCGATGTCTATATAGACCGAGCATATGACCGTTTGACCTAGCAAAGAATGGTATAGGTTGACCTCTTCTTCTTAAACCGGGAAAGGGGCTCCGATTTCGTGGGCTATGTTTCTACGTGCGGGTGACTCCATTACGGACTAAGGAAAGGTGATAACGAATGAAAAAAGACTGGAAAACTCGGAAAAGAAAAAAAAACTGCGTTGACTGTACTGTAACCGTTAGCCCTTAACGGTTACTGCTAACGGTTACTGTAACCGTTAGCAATACGTCAAGCACCTTGTGTGCGCTGCGAAAACCGAGACTCTCTAGTCAAAAAAATTCAACACAAATCAACCAGATTAACCCAACACTTAACTTATCCTGCAAAATATCCCAACCAGCTGACAAAGATCGAAAGAAAAAGCTACGCTTACCTAGAAGCAACGAAATTCAATTCCGTTCAAAACTCTCCGAAAATTTGCAGAACCCCGTTGCTCTGTCCAGAATCGCCGTCGTGAATCGCCGCCCCCGATTGTTGAAATTTTTTTGGGTTCGATTATTATTAACGGTTGGATGCGGAAAATCTTTCGGAGTGAGCGGAACTAAGGGTTAGCGGTTTCGGCTGGTGTTAACGGTTTAGGAAAGAAAATAGGAGTTGAAAATCCTAGGGTTGGGTATTTAAACAAGTTCGGGCCGGGCTGAAAAGTCATTAACGGTTACTCCTAATGGTTAGGGTAACCGTTAGCTGGGGGCTGAAACATTGTGAATAATTAAGTCGTTCGAAAAATAAAAGAATTTAAAACACGAACTTTAGAAAATAAATATTATTAATTCACGAGCTTTGAACAATAAAATTAAATAAAGCAAAAACAAAATACGGAAATTAAAATAGAAAACGAAAAGATAAATTAGGATTAAAAATCCCAAAGACTCGACTAAATAGAAAATTGTAAACTACGGCTCGCTAGACTTAAATATAATTAAAGGTTCAATTGCCGGATCCATGAATCCTCCCTAGAAGCTCGGTAATCTTGTCATGGGCGCTCCTCAACTCTTACTTCCAGATCTCTTGGTTTAGCATGTGGGTGTCATTAACCTCTTCAAGCTGACGAATTTCCTCCTCCCTTGCCAATAATTGTTGTCGGAAGCTATGAGCTTGTCGCATGAGATCCAATCCTTCACGGAAGAAAAACGTGTTGTATTCCCTTTCCGTTGCTAACTTGTCTTTCGTTTCTTCGAGCTCTCATTCCAGCATGTTGATGTCGCCTTGCATAGATGTGATCGTCGTAAACGAGTGCCTTAAGTCGGCGAATAAAGATTCCACATCCTCGCGAGCTTTGTTAAGCGCAGCTCGAAGATTTTGCACTATAGTTGCACGTAGGCGACTACCCATGTTTGATGAAAAAGTGTTTAAATGCTTTGGCAAAAGGGAGAGGTTTTGATAGAATTCAAGAACCTTGAAAGAATTGTGAAGTATTGTATCCTAGAAGGTGTCTATTTATAGGTATCTTGGGCTTTAAGATTAGGAATCCTGATTCTTCTTTAATTAAAGATATAAGGTATGTTAAATAAATTTACCATATTTAATTAGAACTCAAAAGAAGGTAACATAATTGTACCCACACAAAAATGTCCAAAAATTCGGGCAAATCAAATCTTACCTTTTTGGAAGTAAATTCCCGGAATCTCTCACGTACAGACTTTCCTTTTCTGCCAAAACGGCCTGGCTAACGGCTGGTGTTAAAGGTTTCCTGTTCGCAGTTAAGCTGCCTGGCTAACGGTTGGTGTTAACGGTTATAGTAACCGTTAGTCACAACCGTTAGCTGTACGCTGCGTTCCAAAACTTAAGAATTTTAACCTTTTCTGCACAATTAACAACAGATCAACGCACAAAAGCAATTTTCAAGATTTAAGACACCAAAATCAAAAAGGAAAAAGTAAAATAAAAGGGTACAATTGTTATCAATTGTCGCGTGCAGATGCCTGGTGGCAATTATTGGGCCGAAATGCGGCCTTGATCGGCAAAAAATGAGCAAATTAAAATGGTGAAAACTGCATCTCACGAGAAAATTAATACGTTTGAAATGAATATTATTAAGAACATAATCGCGTACAAGCATGAATAAAAATAACAACTCGCGATTAATTAAAAACAACTCAATAAAAAACTCAAATGAAATGACTTCACCCCTAAAATAGGAAAACAACTAGAACTAGCTAATCGTCTTGTGACTTCTTGGAATTTTCAGAACTCGAGCTCTCAGAAGATCCTTTGGGTTCGTTCACAGGCACATGCTCGAGGTAGACGGGTAGACTAGATCTATAAATAATATTCCTAAGCCTCTCGATTTCCTTGCTAAGTTCATGAGTTTTCTGTTGTTCCGTTCTCCATAAAGTTTTGAATTTATTGATTTTCCAGGAGGAACTCAATTTTTCATACTTGAGGTCTTGATTTTCTATCTTCAACTTCTTCAACTCTTGCCTAGCATCTTCCAAGTCCTTCATCACCTTAGCGTAATCGTCACGCTCGACAAATTCCTCCATTGATGTTGGTGAGAAAAAGAAAAGAGCTTGGAAAGATTGTTTATGGCTGAAGCTTAAGAATTGAATGAGTTGTGGGTCTCAAGGGGGTATCAAATACATAGCAGTATGAAAGTCCTAAAAGTGGGAATTCCAAAGTGGATCTAAGTTCAAAGAAGGTAAGAAATTAGAAACTCCCTTAATTAATTCAGTATTCTCTTTAAAGAAATAAAGTCTAGACTTCCATTAATTATTTACGCCAAAATCCCATGAAAATTATAACTTACCTTCTTGGAAAAATTTTCCAAACAACTTCAGCTCCAGAATAACGCGTCTGAGTTGTTA
This sequence comes from Phtheirospermum japonicum, assembly GCA_014905375.1. NCBI lineage: Eukaryota > Viridiplantae > Streptophyta > Magnoliopsida > Lamiales > Orobanchaceae > Phtheirospermum > Phtheirospermum japonicum. Next base: position 2,018,936 of record BMAC01000060.1, on the reverse strand, counting down.
ACGGTTCCACCAAACGGTTAGGGCAACCATTAGCTGGTTTGAAATTCTGCGCTTAGCGGTAGGTTAGTACAGCAATCGTTAGGGGCTAGTGGTTTCTTATTAACGGTTATGGTAACCATTAGCGGTAACCGTTAGGTCCACTTTTGCAGGTTAATTTCGAAAAAATCTGCACATTAACACCCAGATAAATGCACCACGGCAATTGACACAATAAAAACAGAGATAAAATAAAATAAATACCAAAATAAAATAAAAAGAAAAATTTAAAACTAACTAACGCTTGGGTTGCCTCCTGACCGCTCGTCGTTGAAGCGTCAAAAATAATATTTATAAAGTTCCTCGACTTTCCTCTACTAACTAGTAGCAGTGGCAAGCAAGGGTCGATCCCACGAGGAGTGTGGATTAATTTGTGATTTTCTTGTATTTTAAATAAACTAAGAAGACAGGGGTAAAGAATATTAATTAATCTTAGAAAACTAAATAACTAAAGAAAACAATTAAAATCAAATAACGAAACAAATAAGAAAATAACAAATAATAATAAATAACTTTCCAGTCCTAGTTCAGTTTTCACCCTCGTTCAATTCATCTAACCAATTGCAATATTAAATCCACTCATCATATGAAACTAAAAACCCTAAGTAACAATAAGCTCTACTACTCGAATTTACCCTTACTGTGTATTTAATTAAAATAAGCTCTTTAATTAACTCTAATTATTGAATAACCTAGAATAAGCTCTCTAGATTCAACCCAACAACAGCATTAATATCTAGGCAAATAGGTTAATCTAAGCAATAAACGCATAAGCTCGGTTTATTCAACCTATGTTGTGTTACCCTAATGATGTGCGACCATTAATTGCTTCAGAGAAATCGAAACTACGACAATTACACGGGAAGCAGTCCTCTTTCTAGCAATTGATAACCAAATCCCTAATCTAGGTGGCCAATCCAAATCAAGAATTCAGCAATCACGATATGTAAACAAGATAACACAAGCAATCTCATATGAAGAACGAAATAAATACGCATAAATTAATTAAAACTTAATCTCACGAGGGTTTCAACATCCCTAGGACTAGATAAAACAATATACTCACTCATGGAGTTCATAGAATAACAGGAAAATAAGGAAATAAAACATAGTTCTAAGATAGGGAAGAGATAAGAAAGATTAGATCTTGGATTGTTGGTCTTGGATCTTCAAGCTCTTGTTTATTGGGTGATTTGGGYTCCCCTCTTCAAGCCTTGGAACCCTAGGATTGTGTCAAAGTCTATTTTTGACGAGTTTGGGTCGAGTTTATATAGAATTCCTATTTCTTGCCGCCCAAGATTCTTCCTAAAATAACTCGGTCGAGTCGGTGTCGACTGACGCGGACCAGCCTTCGGCGTCGACGCGCATTATCCGCTTGTGTCGTCCTGCATGGGCGTCGACTGACGCCCTCCCAATCGACGCTTCAGAAGTGAGCGTCGACATTGCGTCGACTGACGGATCTTCTATCGACGCTTCAATAGCTTCCCGTCGACATGACATCGACCCAGCGTCGATCAACGCACGCACAGTCAGTGCAGCACCGCACATCGCATCGACTGACGCGAGCCATTCTCGGCATCAACGCGAGCCATTGACGCTACCTCCCTGATTCGCCGGTTTCCTCTCGTCGCTTGGTTGATCCTTGTCTCTCAACTTTCTTGTAAAACCTCATTCACTTATTATAGCACCAAATACTGCAAAATAGAGAAGAAATATACAATTGGTGCTCCTCCATTCGTAATAGTAAATACGCGAGAAATAAACATATATGAGAATATTAAGCACATAAAACATAGAGATTAAACCATTAATTACCATACAATTTCTCGCTTATCACCTCCCAGGAAGCGTAACTTTTTACGTCGCTTGCTCGACAAAATTCTAGAGGTTAATTCTTGGTAGACGGCGGATCTCGGAGTTCCACCACTTCACGATCCTTATTCAGCGTCATCCCTTCGCGATAAAGCTTCACTTGATGGCCATTAACTTTAAAAGTCGTATCTTTCTTTTCATCGTAAAGAGTGACTGCTCCAAAATCATTTAATTCCTTGATCACAAAAGGTCCGCTCCATCTTGACTTCAATTTTCCTGGAAACAGTTTCAACCGTGAGTTATAAAGTAGAACTAACTTACCCACTTCCAGGTTTTTATCAACGATATGGCGATCGTGACACTTTTTCATGGCAAGTTTCAGTCTCCAAGCACAGTCATACGCCTCATTTCGCATTTCTTCAAGATGAATCAGCTCCAGTTTCCGATATTCCCCCGCTTCTCCATGGTCCATATTGAGCTTCCGAATTGCCCAACTTGTTCTATGCTCCATCTCCACCGGCAAATGACACGCCTTCCCATAAAATAGTTGAAAAGGGGTTAAGTCGAGCACTGTTTTGTATGCAATTCTATACGCCCATAGCGCATCTACCAGTTTCGTGGCCCAGTCCTTCCTATTTGGGCCCACTGTCTTTTCTAAAATGCTCTTCAATTGGCGGTTGTTGGTTTCAACTTGACTGGAAGTTTGCGGATGGTAGGGGTAGCCACTTTGTGTCGTACGCCGCACTTATTCATCAATCTCTGAAATGCTCTGTTGCAGAAATGACTCACTCCATCACTTATTATCATTCTAGGGACTCCATATCGACTGAATATATTTTTTTTAGAAACTTCAAAACGACGTCAGCATTAGCCTTGCATGTTGGGATAGCTTCCACCCGTTTGGACACATAATCAACGCCCACCAGGATGTACTCAAAATCTCCACTTTTTGGGAACGATCCCATAAAGTCGATCCCCCAAACGTCGAAAATCTCGACTACTTGACTTGGCACGAGAGTCATCTCATCCCTCTGTCCTATGTTCCCTGTTCTTTGGCAATCGTCGCAGTTCCTGCAATAGTCATAAACATCAGCGAATAGAGTTGGCCAATAAAAACCTTCAAAAGGATCTTAAATGCGGTCTTTTGTGCCCCAAAATGGCCACCAAGGTCGTGGCAAAACTACAAAATGCTTATCATCTCCTCATCCAGGACACATCGCCTGTTTAGTCCGTCCTTGCACCTTTTGAATATGAAGGGGTCGTCCCAGAAATAACTCCTGCACTTATGCAAAAACCTTTTCCTCTCTTTGTAGTTCAAATGATTAGGTATAATACCACAAGCAAGATAATTCACGATATCAGCATACCAAGGAGTGATAGAAGCATTAAGAACATAAGCATTTTCATAAGGAAA
>BMAC01000060.1:1994572-2006311 GCA_014905375.1 Phtheirospermum japonicum | reverse complement strand
CTCTTGCCCTTTAAACATTAGGCTTCAAGAAAATGAACAATAAAACACAAGCCTTTATTAGCGCGTAGGCAATGACTAACAAAAATTCACCAAGACTCGCCATCCTTATTTTTCTTTTTCTCTTTTTTTTTATTTCCCCTTTCATTTTTTATGGGGTATTTTTTTTCTTTTTTTTTTTGGATGGTGGTCCTTAATTACAAAAACTCATAAAGTCATAAAATCCCTAATAAAATTCTCCAAAACACTAATAACCAATAAAATAACGAACTCCTACCCCACGCTTTTAATGGGTTAGTAGGGGTCTCAAAAACACTCATGGCTAAAGGAAAATGGATTATTTGGCTATGATTGGCTCATTCAAATTTATAGTGGCTAGAATTTACTTCCGAATCTAGTTTTCCTTGAGAGATCGACTCGGTTCAACTTACCAACCTACATGCGAACTCGTACTCTTGCGAGCGAGCTTTTGAATAATTGACAAATATTTATAAAGTAGGTACACAAAAGTTCGAATCATGCGTTAGAAGAGGAGACATATTGGCATTACCCAATCAGATTATATCTGGAGAAAGGAGAGCTACTCGATAGTAAAAGAGAAGTAACGAAGATAAGGATTAGATCCTCACGCTTCTGCCTGATCCAGGGAGAATTATATAGGAGAGGATTTGGACATCCTCTTCTGAGATGTCTGAGCCTGAAGGAAGGTGCCCATATTCTTAGAGAAATCCACGAAGGCTGTTGTGGCAATCATATGGGTGCCAGGACCTTAGAAAGCAAAGTCATGAGAGCTGACTATTTTTTGCCATTATTGCAAAAGGAGGCAGAAAAATTTGTTAGGAAGTGTGACAAATGTCAAAAGATCTCTCCTTTGGTTCACCGACTGGTGGAAGAGCTCATGAGAATGAGTTCTCCCTTCCCCTTTGCAAAATGGGGGATAGATCTGGTCGGACCTTTCTCTATAGCTCCAGCTCAGAAGAAGTTCTCGATTTTCGCCATTGATTATTTCAGCAAATGGGTAGAGGCCGAAGCTCTGACAAAAATTACAGAAGATGCGGTGATAGGCTTTGTGTGGAAAAACATTGTGTGTCGGTTTGGTATCTCAAGGGTCCTAGTATCAGATAATGGCACACAGTTTATGGGAACCAAAATCCGAGCCTGGTGTACCAAGATGAAGATAGATCAGCACTTCACATCTGTCTACCATCCTCAAGCAAATGGACAAGTCGAAGTGACCAATCGCATCTTAGTACAGGGGATCAAGGCGCACCTAGAGAAATCGGGGGGCAAGTGGGTAGAATAACTCAGCTCAATTCTATGGGCTTACCGCACTAATCCCAAGGAAAGCACTGGAGAAACCCCATTTAGCCTGGTATATGGCATGGACGCTGTTATCCCCGCAGAAGTAGGTCTGGAAACTCACCGGATCCAGAGCTTCGATATGGATCAGAATGAATTATTAATACAGGATGCGTTGGATTTGGTGGAGGAGAAAAGAGAGCGTGCTGTCGTTAGAATGGAACACATGAGAGGACGAGTTCGAGCGGCATATAACAAAATAGTAATAAAGAGATGTTTTCAAGTGGGAGATCTGGTATTGCGCAGAGATGATCTAGGAAAAGCCAAGGGGAAACTGGATGCCACTTGGCAAGGACCATTTAAAATCACAAGATTTCTGGCATGTGGAGCTTATGCGTCAGAACAAATGGATGGGGCCAGAGCACCCCGAGCGTGGAATGTTTTAAACTTACATATATATTATGTGTAAGGCTACTACATAATTTACTTATATAAAAATGATGGTTTCGATCTACCTGTGTTTTGGTATGAGAATTTCTGACCTGGTTGTCAGTAAAAGTCAGGATTGGCTAAGGGCGGATGCCTCGATATTCCTGACCTGATTGTCAGTTAAATCATTAAGCTAGAATTGGCTAAGGGCGGATGCCCCAATTTTCCTGACCTGATTGTCAGTAAAATCCAGGATTGGCTAAGGGCGGATGTCCCGATATTCCTGACCTAATTGTCAGTGAAATCTTTAAGCCAGGATTGGCTAAGGGCGGATGCCCCAATTCTCCTAACCTGATTGTCAGTGAAATCTTTAAGCCAATATTGGCTAAGGGTGGATGCACTGATATTCCTGACCTGATTATCAGTGAGAAATTTTTTAATGCCAGGATGGGCTAAAGGCGGATGCCCCGATATTCCTGACCTGATTGTCAGTGCAATTTTTAAATCCAGGATCATCTAAGGGTGGATACCTCGATGCCCCTGACTTGAAATATAGGCAAAGTTAGCCCCGATTGGTTAAGGGCGGACGCTCAAAGATTCTGACTAGATTGTCAGAAGAATCTTAGCCCCGATTGGCTAAGGAGTATCTTGAGGAGCCAGATCTAATTATTGATAAAGGTTTTTCTGAAACAAGATCATTTGCTAAACCCAACTTCAAAAGTACATGGAAAATAGAAGGGGAATATGCCTACGTTATTTTTACACAACAGAGCTTGGCGAGTTTGATTAAAGCGCAAGAAACAAAAAGAAATGCTCATAGAAACAACAAAAACCTAAAAAATACATCAAAATAGAAATTAAAATTAGCCACGGGAAGAAGAAGTCCTCTTATCAAAAGCCAGAATCCGGCGAATACACCATAACTCGTGCTCAGTTTCTTGGAGGCGCTGACGATACATATCTGCTCGCCCAGAAGAAACATGAGCCTTGCTAGTGGCGGTGGTCAGCCGACATACTAAATCGAGAAAATAAGCTTTCTCCTCTTCCAGTTGATGGTTGAGCTGGCGGATCTTATCCCACTCATGCTTGTAATAGCGTTTCTTCTGCCTTTTCCTATCCAGAAGCCTACATACTTGAGAATTTTTTTCGCGAAGAGTAGAAAGTTTTTCGAAAAGTTTAAAGTTCTCAGCGAAGAGTGAGAGGTTTCTCCTCTTTACAATATCAATTTCTTCGAGTAAAGAAGAAGAAGCCATAATGAAATGCATAGGGAACGAACACGTATATAAAGGACGCAAATGCATGTGATTCATAACGTAATAGTACTAGGGTTTCCTTAAAACCAGGGAACCCTAAAATTACTAAATGACAAAATTGTTTCAAAATACAGAGAAGTCAAATCAGAACAAGAAAAATCAAAGAGCAGCCCAGACCAGCCTAGTTCGCCATATCACCATCCCTAGCATCCAGGTCTCTAGCAAATTGCTCCACAACATCCTCCTCTGGTAGGTCGCCGGGTGATACCCCGCTGGACAACTCACCCAGACCAGTGAAGGTTGGGGATGGAATAGAGGCATTCAATTCTAGGACCACATTCTGGTATGACTGAGAGGAAGACTCGGGAGAATAGGAGCGGAAGAGCTGGAGGACATGCTCGGAAAATTTATAATCCCCGAGCTGGTTCAGATGAACTCCTTCATCCGAGTAGGAGAAGCTGGTGGGATTGGGGTTCGCCTGAATGGGCTTGTTCCGATTGTAGGGGGTCGAGGGATTTTCCTTAAACCACTTCTCGCAAGCATCCAGGCCAAGGTCGAAATACACCAAGGCCTCTGGCATAAGGAGCTTGTATAGATCCACGGATCAACGGATGGCCTGCTTTGTAGCCTCCCTGGTGGTCTTTATAAGCAGGAGCCCATCCTCTGAATTTAGAAATTCAGTTCTTCCCTCTTCTCTGCCCCTTGCAAGAGCTGCATCAACCTGGCTTGATACTTCAGCTCGAGCCTCCTCCTCCTTCTTCCTGGCAGCCAACATCTCTGCTCTGGATCTTTCCTCTCCCACCCTGGCTGTCGTCAGCTCGGCTTTGATCCTCTTCAGCTCAGACCCTCTCTCTTTGCAGAGCGCCATCAGTTTCTTTTGCTTCTCCTTCAGCAGGTTGTGCTCTTTGACCAGATCGACATTCATGAGAGAGCCCCTGGCAGGAGCCACTAGAATGGACCTCTTTGCTGCGGCCTGAAAGATAATCAAATTTGTGATTAACAACTATAAATGCAAAATACGTACATGAGAAAAGAAAGATATTTACCCTGGCCTCGTCCTAACATAACGATTCAATCAACTCTGGATTAGTCCATCTTTCAGAGTCTTCTGATCTGATGATGGATACTGTCCTTGGATAAATTGGATGGCCACATCCCCCGAGCAGTTGAGGACAGAGGTACTGGTAAATAGGGTGGCGTTAGGGTTGACAACTTTGGCCCCTGGCAGGGCCACCCCCTTTCCAGATCTGGCGCGCTTTCAGGAGAGACGCTCCTATTCTTCCCCTGACTCAGAGTGGATTGTCAGATCCACTTCAGGCACGGTGGATGCCTCGCGCTGCTCAGGTCACACTGGTGGAGGAACTTCTGACGATCCAGTAGACTTTTCTCCCTGCGATCTCTTCTCAGGAGCTACTGCAACCTGTTGAGATTCCAGCAACTTTCGCATCATGGTGGCTGCAGAAAAATATAAATAACACGTTAAAGGCTAAGTCATTTTATTAGGCATAGGAAAATAAAAGAGGGCAAAGCAGGATGATTCTCTTTTGCATGTACTAGTCTCAGGGGACAAAGGGCTCGTCTCTTCTCTGGAATTGAAGAAATCCAGAACAAAAGGGAGTAAAAGTTTGGTCAAATGTAAAACATTTTTATTCAGGGTTTCAAGGATCTTCTTTAAGCGGGGAGACCTGTCTCCCACAGATAGCTGAGCCTGAGGTGGAAGCTGGTCAATAGACTTGGGGGGAAAACCCCAATAACCAGAACAGTGCACGAAAAAGAATTTCTTCCTCCAAGCCTTGTTGGAGGATGGACCGTTGGTTAAAAAATGGACACCTGGACGAGCACACAGGTAAAAATAACCGGAAGAGGCACTCTTGACCTAAAACAATGCATAAGATTTCAGGGCGGTAGGGGTGAGTCCGGCGTATCGCATAGCTAAATTATAACCTATGATTATCCTAAAAGAATAAGGGACGTATTGGTGAACTAGTATTTTATACATCTGGACATCCTCTACGATGAAGGGATTGACGGGGAGACGCAACCCCACCTGGAACTGGTCGACGAAGAAAGTCAGGTGATCGGCGCGCGGTTGGTAGGCTCTCTCGCCTATGCCGGGGTTAACTGAGCCGAACTTTTGTGTTCTTTTTAAAATTAAAATCCAGTTAAACAGTGCGCGTCTACGTTTGAAAAGGATTTTTAAGTTCGCCCGCAAGAGAACGGGGTCACTTGTAGAGTTGGCAAGTTAACTCGAGTCGATCTCTCGAGGAAGACTAACCGGAAGTTATTTTTGTGTTTGTTTTTACGAACGAGAAAATCACAAAATGCTGTGCTAAACACGCGGACAAAAGGGTTTTGGTAATAACTAGAACTAAGAAATAAGATTTATACTAAAGCAATTTAAAACTAGTCTTGCAAAGAGAGCGTCAATCTCTATGCAAGAACTTAACTAATGTTTATAAAAGTTTTAACAACGAATTCTAAAATGAAATTGAAAACCTTTTTAAATGATTAATAAAATGGGGGTCTAGGTACTTGGAATCGTCTCCATGACCACTTGGGCATTTTATCGAACACTTAGTCTACGAGTTGGGGTTGTCAATCCCAACGTGTAGTTTAAACGCCTGGCAATTCCAAGCGATGGTTCTAAARGATTCCAAGCACTAGACTCATAAATTCTAATTAACAACCATTGACAAACCCAATATCACAATCCCAAAATAAGAATTAATCATGATTGAACAAGAAAATAAAAATAGTGAACAACTAATATCCATGGACAATTATAATAAAACTAAACACAAGAGCATCGCCATCAAGTGCAATAATTCAACGTAAAACTTAACTACCAATCATAAGAGCATCACAATCCAACACATATTCAAGAGAAACATCAATTGGAATAATAAAACAAGGGGAAAAGTGAAAGCTTACTAATGGAAATGGAAATTGCCAATGTTCAAACTAAGAATCGCACGAATCAACACTAGTCTACGTCCAACGTCTGAGCAACGATTAACGATCTATAATCTCCAAAATCTGAAAAGCTAAAGTTTAAATCTGGAAAAAGGAAGATAAAATGAAGAACGATTCAAGAACGCTCATGGGTTGTCATCCCCAAGAGGTTCGAGAATGTCTTCTCGACCCGGATTGTCACGAACTGGACGATGGATTATTGGTTCCCGAATGGATTCCTAATGATTTTTTTGTGTCTCTGAATGTGGCTGAGTTCTTGGCATTTTGTAACCTTCAAGTAGCCCTTCCGTAACTAAAAATCTCCACAAAATCTGAGTTTGTTCTTACATCCGATCGGATGGTCTCCCAGTCCGATCGGAGGGGTCTTTCTGCCTGAGTTTCTAACACTGGGTTTTGACACTGGGTAACCTAGTGTGGATAACATACCCAGTGTCAGCTGTAATATACCAAATCAGGCCCAATTTCTTTGAAACTCCACTCGCGGGCCCACATTCATCCACCTTAACACCAAAAGACTTCAAAATACCTAAAATAAACATAAAATGTGGTAAAATAAGTTGGAGATACATAAATACGAAAATATGCTCAATATATCCAACTTAACCAAAATTAACAACAAATCTAACTAAAACACTTGCCAAATATACAAAAATCATGACAAATACGTGTGATTCAACCACTCCATGCTTTATTGGTTTGTTCGTACTCGAACAAACGAAATAATCAAAACCACGTAAGCATGAAAGTAGCTAGATCAAAGAGTCATGTTGTGCATACAATATAGTTTTGCAAATATAAACACTTTTGTCGAAAACTCTTAAGCTAAGCTCGTGTTACCTTTTCACCTTGAAATCAAAAGAATGCGTCCTCGCAAAAGGGAAATATATATAATGGTGCACTCATTCGCTCTTGTTTTTCAAAAGGTAAGTGTATATGCTCGGATCAACATAGACATGCATTCAAAGACTCGTGAAAGTCAAAGACTCGCACATCGCATATGTGTGCACATTTAATCAAGGATCGAATTAGGACTTTCTAGGGTTGTAATTGATTAACATGTATTTGTGGTTATTTTTAGTAGTATTTTAGTTTCTTTTTATTAGTGTTTTTGGTATACGTTAGATAATTTAAGCTTAATTCCGTATATTTAGACTCCCAACTTATTTTACCGTGTTGTGATCGAATTGATGCAAAATAATTGATTATTTGATGTTTTTCACTTTACAGCTAAGTAACCGGGAGAGCTCAGCGCATTAGAGATAAATTACAATAATCGAGAGATGAGGATCGAGCTTTCCGGCGAAAAGTAGCAAGTTTTCGAAGTTAACGGTTGCAAGCATAACCGTTAACCATAACCGTTAGGAGCGAGCAGTAGAGATGAGAATAGCAATTAACGGTTACTGCTAGCGGTTACCATAATCGTTAGCAGGTAACCGTTAGCGGGGCCCAGGAACAACAGACAGGCTTGCGGCCCAAGTCACGGAAAATTCTATAAATACCATCACTAATCCGAATTCTGAGAGTGTGCAAGTGTGCTGAACCCTAAAAATATTTCCATAGCATAATCCTAGAGTTTGGAGAGGGAAAACAACAGCAAAAATGTGAGGAACAAGAATCAACGACGACGAAGGTTTCGCGAGCCGTTCGACCCCGTTCATCCGTAGAAGTCCGTTTTGCTGCGTTTACTCTTCGGAATAGCCGAAGTACTTTCATTTTCCAGTATATTAAACAAGTACTCTTAAACCTTTAATTAGTTCTCATAGTTTCGTTATTTAGTTTTCAAGTTTTGAATATTCGTTAGTTTTTGTTCGTACTTCGTTTGAATCCGTTGAACGTATTTAATTTATTAGTTTCAGTTTATATTCAATAATTCATATTATATATTGGATGTGTGATATTCTGTTGGTTTGAGATTAGTTCATGCATGCAGGTTTACAGTTTGAATAAGTTTTTGTTCGTTAACTGTTACAGTAACCGTTAGCGTTTAGTTCTCAGTAACCGTTAGTGAAATATTAGTTTTTAGTTGGTTAGTTTCGATTTGCTGCATGTTGTTTACTAGTTTAGGTTACTTATTCTGTTTCTGAGTTTCAAAATTAGTTTTATAATTAATTAATTTAATTTATTGATTAGTTAATTAGTTTGTTAATTAATCAAGGTTTAGATAATTAAATTAGTTTTTAAAATTGAGTCTTGCTGTTTTAATTCGTAGTTATTAATCACAAACTTCCCCCCTGTTTAGTTTACGTTACTTGTCATTGAACAAACTATTCAAAATTCCGATTGTATGTTCCTCGAGAGACAACTCGAGTCAAATTGCCAACCTACGCGCGACCCCGTTCTCTTGCGGGCAAGCTATTGAACTTTTGACACATTTTTAGAAGTAGGCAACCATAAAGCTTGATTCAAAAATTGGCGCCGTTGCCGGGGAACATAGCAAGGGTTTTCAAAAATATGTTTGTTCATTTCATTTTTACCGTCTATTTGTATAAAAAATTTCTGTAGTCGATACGTTTAACCTGCTGTTAAGTGTATGCAAGGTCGGAGATCACTGAGACTCAAACTTGCACCGTTTATCGACAACATTCATCGCTCAAATCGAGCGAGGCCACCTCACATATCCGAAAGTGAATCGTCTGCCACGACTAATTTTATTTATCCCGTTCCAGAAGCGATGCTGCGGCTGGACAACCTTGCCCATAACAACGAGGATAATCAACCACCGAGGAACCCACCTGCACGACAAAGAAATGGGTATGGGAGTGAACCAATTCACCCCGACGGACCGGTACAGCCTCGAGAGTATTGGTAAAATTTTCAGGGGAATATGATGAACCAAAATGAAGAGCGAGGACGAGAAAATAGAAATCGCAACCACCACATTCCGGACGAATATTCTGAGAGATCTTACCATGGACACGAGCGAATTAATGACTGGCTTGCGAATGACAACTACGATGAGAGAGACGTGTACGATAGGAACCACGCGAGGCCAAATAACCAAGAGAGATACCAACGGGAGGCGCGCGAACCAAGACAAAGAGAGTTCACGACTCCTGATCCAAACTTTTGTGCACCCCTTTTAATTAATTTAAAAGCACGTAGTTTGCTCGCAAGAGTACGAGGTACTTGTAGGGTGATAATTTTTACTCGAGTCGTATCTCTCGAGGAAACAACTGTTCGGTCTTTCAGGTATTTTTCTCAATTTACGAACTAGAATAAAATACATGTACAATTGGAGTTTTAAAAGATTTTGAATTGATCATTATAAACTAAAGCAATAATTAAACTAAAACTAATTACTTTAAACTAGATTATCAACTACGAGCTATAATTAAACTATCAATAATACGCAACCATAAATTAAACCTAACTAACGAATCTAAGAGCATGAGCATAAGAAATTACCACTAAGAAATGAATTATAAGAATCTAAGATTAACGAGTAACTAAGCATAAATCAATTCGCATAAATAAACTAAATTAAACCAATATCCAAACATGAAACGATTAAACTAATTAAACTAGAATTAACTAATAAATTAACTAACCAATTAACTACGAAATTAACTACGAAATTATATAAGAGTTTAGATTACTTATTAGAACTAGAAAAGCATTAAATAGCTCCAGCTATTCCGGAGTTGCACGTCGATCTTGGGCGAAGATTGAATCCCGAACGCGAATTCGATGTTTTGGACGCGTTGTTCTTTGATCCTTGATCTCCGTCTTCAAATCTCGTTATGAGACGTGGGATTATGTTTATTATAAGCTAAAATACCCTAGGAGGTCGTGTGTCTCTTTAAAAATCCGAAATAAGGAGGGTTTATATAGAAATTGCAAGTCTTGGCGCACAAGAAACCCTAAAATCCGAATTCTAGGCCGTCGCGTCGACGGTGCGTCGACTGACGCGCGCTGGTGCTCGGCGTCGCTGCTGCCTGGGTGTGCGCATCGGCTGGGCGGGTGCATCGACTGACGCGGTCTTGCATCGATGCTTCAGAGAATTGCGTCGACCTTGCGTCGACTGACGCCCCTTCAATCGACGCTTCAGAAGGTTGCGTCGACCTTGCGTCGACTGATGCCCCTTCAATCGATGCTTCAAAACGTAGCGTCGGCCTTGCGTTGACTGACGCGGATCATGTCTCGCGTTGACGGAGCGTCGACGCTTGCGTCAGTCGACGTGACAGAGCGTCTGTCTCAATTTCTCTATCTTTTGCTACTCGTTTCACCGGAAAGCTCGTTCTCCTATTCTTGAACATCGGAATTTGTCTATTACGCGCTAAACTCTTCCGGTTACTTAGATGTAAGGTGAAAAACAACGAAATATCACCTATTTGCATCAATTACGATTAAAATACGGTAAAATAAGTCGGAACTATAAAAATACGGAATTAAGCTTAAATCGTCCAACTTATACCAAAAACAAATAGAAAAACGTACTAAAATACTAATAAAAATAAGGACAAATCTACTCTAATCAACTACCCCACGCTTAATTGGTTTGTTCGTCCTCGAACAAACGATAGATTCAAAGTATAACTAGAATGAGAATAAATTCAAGCAGTCAGTCGTGCTATGCTACATACATAATTTTGAAAATATAGGTACAAATCACGCAACGTCAAACACTTGACCATTATTACATTGTCGCTCCAAAAACATAATCATGCTTCCTCACGAAGGATAATATATAGATGTACGCTCAAAGCACTCAAGCATTTTTTGCATAGGACGTGTATACACTCAAATCATACAATTACATGCACAATAAATAAGCACCGAAAATCAATCTCTTTTCAATCGCAAATTAAGTGTGTTGTCACTACTAAGAGTCAGAAAAGGTCTTCGCGGGTTGTAATGTAAGGCTCTTTGGACGGGTATGGAATATATAAGTCGTGTGGTTAAATAACTCACCCAACCTAATCTAATCAAGAAGCAAATTGCTTCACCTCATACAAAAATAAAAACCTCACTAAACACTCATAACGTAGCCTTTTAAATATAGGCTATTTCCCAACGCAAACCGTAAAACGACTTGAAACTCAAAAACCACTTAATCACAACTCTTTTGCCTCTTGAGCATAAGGCTTCATGAAATAAACAATAAACTCAAACCTTTATAAAGCGCGTAGGCAATGATTAAAACAATTCATTAGATTCACCATCCTTTTATTTTCTTTTTTTTTTATCCCCTTTTATTCTTTTTATGGGGTCTCTTTCTCTTCTCTTCTTTTATTTTTTTTATTTTCTTTTTTTTTTAATTTTTCGGATGGTGGTCCTTAAATACAAAAATTTCATAAATTCTTAATACAATTCCAAAACACTAATAACCAGTAAATTAACGAACTCCTACCCCACGCTTTTAATGGGTTGGTAGGGGTCAATTCAATAACATCACTCATGGATAAAGGCATGGATTATTTGGCTATGATTGGCTCATTCGGAATTTATAGTGGCTAAAAATATATGTATATGGCCGGAATAGGGTTTTATATGTGCCTTAACTTCATTTTCAAAGTCAACTACACACAGCGGTTTCAAATAGATATCAAGACTGAAACTTACTCAAGCCCATGCAATGATGATAAACACTCAGGCTACTCACTGGCTTTTTGCATGAAAAAGTTTTGAAATGACGCTGCTTTTTAGGTTTTGTGAAATCAATTGCGTCCAAGTACCATTTTACAATATATATAAATAATAATTTTGAAAAATTTATGCACTTATGCACGCTCAAAAGACTAGAACAAATAATCAAACATAATTAACTTTGACAGGCAAGCCATACAAA
>BMAC01000060.1:1939432-1994342 GCA_014905375.1 Phtheirospermum japonicum | reverse complement strand
GTATGGGAGATAAGAAAACATCCCTGAGAATTCGATGGCCGAGTCTCTCTAAAAACGCATGTGCAATTATCCTTCGTCTTAGATCGCGTGACTAGATTGTCCCGAACAAACTTATAAACAAAAACAAACAAACAAACAAAATATGATTGTGATCAATTGCGACGCGCAAGTGCCCGGTGGCACGTCTTTTTGGATTTGAAACGGCCGGATTGCGACCAACGTCGTAAATGGCTGGGTTGCAGCTCATCAAAAAGTCGTCGGGCTGCAGCTAACTTGGGTCGGATTGCGACCTCGATCGACAAAATCATCGTTTTCCCTGATTGCTGCGGTAAGCGGTAGGTTCATTGGTTGATCATCATCGTTAACGCCTCGAGTGGAACTAGTAGTAAGGCCTTGCGGTAGCGAGCTTTCGCTATATAACCGTTGTCCAGAATAGGCGATTTATCGTATTTTCTGCACATCAACACACACATAAATGTACCACGGCAATTGACACAATATAAAAAGACAGAAATAAAATAAAAGAAAATAAAGAAAATAAATTGAAAACTAACTAACGCTTGGGTTGCCTCCCAAGAAGCGCAACATTTAACGTCATATGCTCGACGTAATTAATTGATCAAATCCTAGCTCGTGGTGGGTCCACGAGCTCCTTCTTGCTTCTATCTCGACTCTTCATATATTTCTCGTAATAAGGCTTAAGTCGATGCTTGTGGACTTGGAATCCCGTCTTTGCATTCTCATCGTATAGAGTGGCGACTCCATACTCATCCATCCCCTTTATTAAAAACGGTCCACTCCATGCAACTTCAAAATTGGTTGGATCAAACTTACGATCGGAATTATATATAACTAGTTGACCAACCTTGAACTTCTCATTAAAAACTTCGTTCGACTTCTTCTTCTTCTTTGTCCAATCCTTGCTATTAGCCTCGCCCTTTTTCTTCGTACGTTTAAAATTCTTGTAGGGGTCGAGGGAAACACATCTGGAATGATAATGCAGTGGCTTCATTTGTTCTCGTGGCTCAAACTTCGAACGATCTCGTTGTGGTCTCAACTCCACCTTTGGCTCATTTTCAGGCACTTTATACTTCATGGGCAATCCATCATCAAATGCCTCGACATTATCAAACTCTTTGATCATGTCGATGCTTAGGAGTTCATTCACGCAAGAATCCACTAAATCAACAGTAGAACAATCGACTTCTATAAATAGTGCAGGAGTCTTGTGAATTTCTTGAAGTGAAAACGTCACCGTTTCGCCTAAAACGGACATAGTCGCCATTCCCTTATTTACGTCGATCACCGTGCACGTTGTAGACATGAATGGACGTCCTAACAAAATGTTGTGTTCTCGGTTCTCGCTTTGTACGTCACCAACATCCATAATGACAAAGTCAACCGGCACTATTAGCTTGTCTACTTGTACTAAGACATCCTCCACAATCCCCAAAGGTAGCCTTATCGTTCTATCCGCCAATTGTAACCTCATCATGTCGGTTTCAGTGGTCCTAGGTCAAACTCCTTGTAAATTGAGTAGGGCATCAAATTTATGCTAGCGCCAAGATCGAGCATCCCTCTTGCCGTTAGTCCATTCCCGAGAGAAATAGTTACGCAAAAACTCCTGGGATCCTTTTCTTTGGGTGGCAATGGTTTCTTAAATATATCACCAACATCTCTTATCAAAGCCACATGTTGACTCGTATCCAAACGCCTTTCCCTTGATGCTAGATCCTTGAAAATTTTCACAAATGCTGGCATTGTCTTTATCACCTCTATCAGGGGGAGGTTAATATTGACATTTTTCAATAAATTATATAGCTCCATGAATCTTTTATTTTCCTTTGCTGGACGTAGGTGACTTGGGAAGGGAACGCGATCATAAATGGTCAACTTCTGCGGGGGTGCATTTAAAGAATCGGTGGGGTCTTCATTTGTTGTCGATTTCTTTTTCTTCAATGCTCCCAGAACATACGAATTTGAAGACGTATGCATATGGTCGGCTGTTTTGGTTACATCTACTTGAGGTTGGGTCTCGGCCTCTTTCTTGTCTTCCTCCTTTCCTTGCTCGATGCAGTTATCAACTTCTTTTCCGCTTCTCAGCACCTGAATAGCCGAGGCTTGTTCTGTTTGGCTTGGAAGAGTATTTTTCTCCTTCTTCAATGATGCCATGTCAGTTGCCAATTTTCCTACCATTATCTCCAATCTTCTTAGTCCTGACGAATTTTCAAGAGTGCTTTTGGCCATTTCAGCCATCATCGTTCTCAATTCTTTCATATCGTCTCGAACTCCCTTCATTTCCTCCTGAACATGTGTGAGGCCGTCTCGGTTCCGAATAGTTTTGGCAACTTGGTTTTTTTGCCAGACTAAAAGTTGATCAGTCGACTGAACTGTAGTAGGTGTTTGCCCTTGCACATGGAAATTATTTGGGGGCGGTGGTAGTGGTGGTCTCTGCCCCGAATGTTGTTGATTCGAATAGTGGTGGATGGCGTTGACGTCCCCTCGTTATTTGTTGTTGAACGGGAACATATTGGCTAAATGTTCGGGGGATCCGCATTGGTGACACATCGTATTAGTCTTCTTCGAAGAGGCCTTGATTGCCTGCTCGGCCTTCCAAGCTGCCAATTTCTCCTCAAATATCTCTTCGCACTTTGCTTTGACTAATTTGCCATCATCTAAGTCAGGATCAGGGATGGAAATATCATTAACTTTCAATTTACAAGGCCGAGAGTTGGTTTCTCTAGATTTTTCACTCAATTTCTCCAATACTCGTTTTGCCTCGCGGGCCGTTAAATCACCAAAATCTCCTCCTGGTGCTATTTCAACTTGGCTTTTCCCCACGGGCGACAAACCATCAAAGAAAYACTGATTAATTATCTCGGGGGAATAGCTATGATGGGGGCATGCTTGTAAAAGTGATTTGTAACACTCCCATGTTTCATGAAATAATTCTCCCTCCACTTGTTCGAAGTTAGCAATCTGCCTCCGAATTTTCCCCGTTGTTTGTGCCGAATAGTATTGATTTAGGAACTTCTCGCTTATCATCTCCCAATCAGTTAATGACCTTGGTTCTAAGGATAGTAACCATGTCTTCGCCTTGTCTTTCATGCTATAGGGGAAACAAATCATTTGCATCTCCTCCCGGTTTAGGCCATGACCTACAAATCTGCCTACTTCATCGATAAAGTAGTTCAAAAATGCTAAAGGGTCTTCGTGGGCATTTCCGTGAAAAGTCGGAAGTAAGTTAATTTGATGCGGTTTAATCTCTACTTCCCTTGCAGTCGGGCCAAGAACAATAGCAGACCCATAAAGCACAACCTTCGGGCGTGCCAAATCTCGTTGTCGAGGCGCTCGATCTTCCCTTGGTTCCCTAACTCGGTCATTAGCTCTCTCATAGTGGTCGTCATGCGCGTAATGGTGCTCGCGCTCGTATCTCCTTCCGAAATTATTTTGCTTGTAACCATGATATTGATTCTCCAACCAATCATTCACGTGCCCTTGATTGTTAGCATACGCGTTATGCTGCAGAAAATCTTCGTTCCTAATTGCCACATTCTCGATGTTGTGTTGGCGAATAGCATTGTTGTTCATCTCTTCGTTGTGCCTCATATTCGCCATGTTGGGTTGGTGACCGATTACGTTTTGCTGCTGGTCGACTCCTTCGTTTCTCCCCGCATCTTGTCTCGCAATAATTTGGCATGGTGGTGATCTCGGTGGTGAATCGCCGTTTCGAATCGGATTTGCTTCTAACATAATGTCGGAAGCTTGATCGCAAGCGAAATCAGTTGCTGTTGAGGAATCATCCTCGGGAATAAAAATGGGTCTTGGTCTCGGTGGATTTGAACGGTAGATGTTGTCAATGAATGGTACAAGGTCGCGTTGAAGTGATCGCCTTCCTTGCATAAACTCAACAATACATCAACGTACCAAATGGCAAAGACCAAGTGAAAAAATAAAAATAAACTAATAAATCAAAAAGAAAATAAAACGAAAAACATCTTTAATTCCTACTCGTTGCTTCCCCGGCAACGGCGCCAAAATTTTGATTTGAACTTTTGTGTACCTACTTTATAAATATTTGCCAATTATTCAAAAGCTCGCTCGCAAGAGTACGAGTTCGCATGTAGGTTGGTAAGTTGAACCGAGTCGATCTCTCAAGGAAAACTAGATTCGGAAGTGTTTCTTGTGTTTGTCATTCAAGAATAAGAAATAAAAATAAAAACCTAATCTAAACACATAAAATCAAGAATTTAATTTAAACGAATAACAATAAAATCAAAGGGTTTTGAAAAGTTTTAGAAAACTAGGGTTCTAGAGTTTCGAATCGTTTTCACGATCTCTTGGGAAAAACCCAATTGATGGTTCATGATGATTCTAGGCTCTACACCCGTTAGATCTATCCAATCAATCTCATCAATATCATCATAATAATCTCATCACAATCATCAATCCAAAATCACCAAGATCATACAATTCATCATACATGGGGGGGTTTGTTTGAAGATTGAATTATTCTATTAAACTATCAAGCAAGAATTGAAAAGCATAAGAACTAATTAAACTAAATTAAAACGAAAGGAATTAAAGACTTACTAATTAAACTATGACAAAAGTTGCAGCGTTGCGGAAGCGAATCTTGAATCTAAATTATCTAAACTATCTAAGAACTAATCTAATTTATTCTAAATCTAAGAATTCAAAACTAAGAATTATGAAAAGTAACTACGAAATCAAAGGGCATTCGTTGGGGTTGTCAGCCCCTAAGAAGCCTTAAAAAACCTAAGAATATGATAATGTATGTTAAAAATCCGAAATACATAGGTATTTATAATTTTGGGAAGTCTTAAGGCCCAAGAAAACCTAAAATCGCGTGGAAAACGTGTTTTCTGGGCAGTCGCGTCGACCAACGCGGTTCGGATCGACGCGACAAGAGTTTGGGGGCATTGCTGTCGATCAGGGTTTCTATAACGGTTACATAAGAAAACCGTTATAGAATATCAGCGTGGGCATGGCTCAGCAGCGTCGGCAGGCAACGGTCGGCAGGTGTGCGCAGCGCTTGGCAAGACTGGTCGGCCAGGGATACTATAACGGTTTCAGATGGAAAACTATTATAGAAAGTCTGGCAGCTTCACATTCTTCAAATCGCGGCCCGTTTTCGCTGAAACTCTACTCATTTGCCCATTCTTGACTACGTCCAAACCAAAATACTTTAAAATGCCTAAAATAAATATAAAATTAATTAATTAAGATTAAAATATGATAAAAACAAGTTGGAGATAAGAAAATACGAAAATGTGCTCAATCTATCCAACTTTCACCAAAAAAAATAACAAAAACGAACTAAAATACTAACTAAAATCAAGACAAATCCGTGTTAATCAACGCATGTACCTCTTCCTCTCCAAACTCTCGGTATGCCATTAGGAGAGTGATTACCCTTTCTTGACAGTCCGTTGCTTAACTGGCTACCTTAGACAAGTAATCTGCTCAGCCATTTTCATCTCCAGGGATTTGATCAATTGTTAAAGAGTTCATGGCGTTGGTCAATTCGCGAAACTGAGCCAAGTATCTCTGCATATGCTCCTCTCTTGTTTCGAATTCCTCATTTATTTGTTTGCATATAAGCTGTGAATATACCCGCGTACGTACTTGGTCTGCCCCTAGCTCCTTTGCCATCTAGACTCCCCTCAGCAAGGCCTCATATTTTGTCGCGTTATTGGAGAGGGGGTAGTTCATGCGTACTGCATACTCTGTAGTCACCCCTTCCGGGTCTATCAACACTATCCCTGCACCACAGCTGTGATTGCTTATAGAGCCATCAGTATAGACCGTCCATTCTTTTATCCCCTCATGAGAGATGGTCATCTCCTGCATGAAGTCAACTAACGCCCGAGCCTTAATCGAAGTTCGTGTCTCGAAGCTAATATCAAACTCACTAAGCTCAATTATCCACTTCACCAAGCTCCCCAAAGCCTCTGGCTTATCCATGACTGCCCTTAGGGGTAAGCTAGTTCTGACCACTATGTTATGCGAAAGGAAATAGGGACGGAGCTTACGAGCCGTCCCGACTAGAGCTAACATGGATCATTCTACCTCTACGTACCGAAACTCAACATCATGTAGGATCTTGCTCCAGTAGTATACCGGTTTTTGTACCCTGCCTTCTTCCCTGATCAGGACTGTGCTGACAGCTTGCTTTCCCACGAATAAATACAAGACCAGGGGCTCTCCCTGGACTTGTTTAGTAAGCAATGACATACCGACCAGGTACTCTTTCAGCTTCTGAAATGCATCCTGGAATTTTTCATCCCACTGGAATGGGACTCTTTTTCGTAAGGCATGAAAAACTGGCAAGCTCTTTTCAGCTGAGCGTGCAACAAACCTGCTCAAGGCTGCTATCCGCCTGGCCAAGCATTGCATTTCCTTAAAAATTTTTGAGGGCTGCATATCCATGATAGGTTTAACCTTCTATGGATTCGCTTCTATCCATTTTTCCGTGACGACAAAATTGCAGTATAACCCCAATAACTTAGGGTGGTGGCAATTCAATACCACTAAATATACTTGGTGATAAATTTATCCAATAACTTATAAAAAGATAGAAATTTAACCCCAAATCCACCGGAAAAAAGAAAACTCGCCGGATTCTTTCAATTTCTGGCGAGAAAATATTGTTTGACCAATTTGGACCAAGTCAACGCTGATATGTCCAAAAATAATAACAAAAAAATAAAAAAAAATTATTACAAAATTAGAAATTTGTTTTTAAATTTTAAAAAACTATTTAAATTACAAGATTTAACAAAAAGATGAAATATATATTATAAAACTTGATATTATTTTTAAATAGCCAAGAAATATTATTAAATATAAATTTAAAACAAAATATTGGAAAATATTTTAAAATCCAAAACTAGTTTAAATATTAAAAACTATTATTTAAAAACAAATAAAAAAATCTGCGTAAATACATTATTCAATTTGAAATTATTTGAAGTATGTGAAAACAATCAGTAATAAATATTGAAAAGTATTTATTAAGAATATGGTTTTTTTAGTATGTAAATTATTATATTAAAATACATAATTAAAAAGACCTAGAAAGTATTTTAATTATAGAAGAAATTGATTTTCATATGAAAGATAATGTTTTAAGATAAATCTAGAAAATTATTTTATAATTCCTAAAGTTATTATAAATATTAAAAAATATTTTCAGATTTTTTTGTAGGTAATTTCCCATATTTTGTTTTGATTTTATAAATATTTAAAAAAATATTTTTTTCAAGTTTTGTTTTTAATTTATAATTTAATAATACTTTTTTGGTTTATGTAAAGAATCTTAGATTTTATAATATGTTTTTCATCTTTTGTAAATATTATATTTTAAATAATGTTAGATTCTTAAAATAAGTTTCTAATTTTAAATAAATTTTTTAATTCTTTTTGTGCCACATCAGCATTAGGTTTGTCAAAATTGGTCAAAGTCAACATTTATCGCCGAAAATTGAAAAAATCTGGCGAGTTTTCTTTTTTCCGGCGAAATTGGGGTTAAACTGATATCTTTTTATAAGTTGTTGGATAAATTTTCCACCAAGTATATTTAGTGGTATTAAGTTACAAACACCCTAAGTTATTGGGGCTATTTTACAATTTTGCCTTCCGTGACCATATATTCTAGGAACTTTCCAGCTCTTACCCCAAACATGCTTTTTTTGGGGTTGAGCTTCATTTTATACTTCCTCAAAGTATCGAAAGTTTCCTTCAAGTCATCAACTTGTGAGGCTGCTTTCACACTCTTAACCAACATATCGTCCACATAGATCTCCATGTTGCGCCCGAGCTTATTTTTGAACATTTTGTCCACTAGCCGCTGATATGTGGCAACCGCATTCTTAAGTTCGAATGGCATAACCACGTAGCAATAAGTTCCCTTTGGAGTTATGAAACTAACACGCTTCTGATCTTCTTTGGCTAGCCTGATCTAGTGATATCCGTGCGAGGCGTCCATCATACTCAGCAATTCGCAACCCGATGTGGAATCGATCAGCTGGTCTATCCCTGGTAACGGATAGTGATCTTTAGGGCAAGCTTTATTAAGATCCAGAAATTCAATGCACATCCTCCAATCCTCCTTAGTTCTAGGTACTAAGACCGCATTAGAGAGCCATTCTAGGAACTGTATTTCCCGAATATGCCCAGCCTTTAGCAATTTATCCACCTCTACCTCAATAATAGCTTCTTTTTCCGGTCCAAAGTTGCACTTTCTATTTTAATGGCTTTATTATCGGGCTAATGTTGAGGTGGTGTTCAGCTATTGTTGGGTCTATCCCGACCAAAACCTGGGAAGACCAGGCAAAAATATACGTACTGCTTCTAAGCAGAGCTACCAAATCCACCAACACTTCAGGGTTGAGGGTCGTCCTTACGCGCAGGACTCGACTATTGTCTCATGGAACTACCTCAATTGTCATTAAATTTTCCTCTCTCTGAGCTATGTCAGGTCTGGTGTCTTCTATCCTTGCCCTTTTACATCTCCCCTCTTCATTGCGTCGAACGCTGTCTACGTATGTGCGTCTTGCCATGTACTGATCACCATAAACCTCCCGTACCCCATCCTGGGCAGGGAACTTCAACTTCATATGGTAGATAGAGATTGCAGCTTGAAATTGGCTCAGTGATGGTCGCCCTAGCATGACATTATACAAGGAAGGTGCGACCACTATCAGAAAGCGCACCGACCTGGTCTGTCTAAACGGGCCATCCCCTAGCGTAACCAGGAGATTCACCGCTCCCAATGGCTTCAGGGCCCCCTGCGAAGCCAACTAGTGAAGTCTTGACCTCCAACTAGTGAAGTCTTGACCTCCTCCAGGTCCATATTTAAGTCCAACTGTCGAAAACATTCATAAAACATGATATCAGCTGAGCTACCCGTGTCCACGAAGATTCGTCTTATGGTGTAGTTGGAGATAGTGGCTGTGATAACCAAGGCATCCATGTGAGGGGCCAGGATGTCATCCTCATCTTCTGATCCAAAGCATATGTTTGGGCTTGGTGTTAACTGCCCGACTTCACTCGCCTTCCTTGTCAGGTCTTTCGTAGCATGAACATAATTGTTCTGGATTCTCCTGGAATGCTCATCCCACTCGCCCCCTGTAATCATCAGAATTTCACCCCTTATCTCCCAAGTATGGTCATCCCTCCTTCCATTGTTTCGCCCGTTATCCAGCTCACGCTTGTTTCCTTGAATTCGGTCCTGTCTACGAGAATTAGATCTGGACTCCTCCCGTCTCGCCTGTACAAACTCCTTGAGGTGACCTGATTGCACCAACCTCTCTAGCTCATCCTTTAGGTGGGTGCACTGATCTGTATCGTAACCATATTCATTATGGTATCAGAAAAATCGGTCAGATCTCTCTTTCCTTAGCTCTTGTGAATAAGTTCTAGGCCATTTGAGACCAGGATGTCGCTTAATGGCTTGCAATATCTCATCTTGGGGTGAAGCTAAAGGTGTATACTTATCAAGTCGAGGACGGCCTCCAACCAGATCAGTCCTAGGTTTCTTCATTGGGATTATGTCCTCCTTATCAGGTCGTTCCCTTCGCTTTTCTCCATCATCCTTTATCTTCAAGGCTTCTTCCAGGTGGATGTACTTTTCTTCTCTCTCCAGGAGCTCTCCAAATTTTAGTGTTGGCTTCACAACCAACGATTGGAAGAACTCCCCTCTCCTGAGCCCCTTAGCCAGAGCGTTAACCAAGAGTTCTTCAGACGCTGATGACACTTCTAGATTTGCATCCGTAATCCATTTAATATATCCCCGTAGGCTCTCATTCTCTTTTTGTTTCAAGCTGAACAGCTCCAACGACATTTTTTGGTATTTCCTGCAACTGGTGAACTGATGCAAGAATGCAAAACTGAAATCATCAAAGTTCTTATAGAACGGGGTAGTTGGCTTAACCAGAAATGGGCTGAATTCGTGAAGGTTATAGGGAAAACCCGACACATGACCGCGTCGGAAAACTTGTGCAAGGTAGCCGCGATCTCAAACCTGCTCAGGTGATCCCACGTATCCGTTGTCCCATTACGTTCATAGCCCGTGGAACATTAGGGAGCTGGGAGATCATCCTTCATGACCGCCTTTGTGAACGGAGTGCTTCGCTGTGCCTGGCCTGCGATCGCGCCCGCCATCTTTCGCTTAACTTCCCTGACCTCTTTTTGCAGATTCTGCATTTGCTCGGTGAGGTCAGGGTTGGTTTTGTTTGAAGTTTCGCACTCTGAAGCAGAAAAGCTCTCCTTGTCTTCCTGGAGAGCTCTGGCCTTTTGCTGAGCCGTGCGCGGAAGCTCCGTCTCCGGCGGCCCGTTTTCCTTGGAGGGTGGTGTTGAAAGTTCAGCAAAATTCTTTTCCACAGCCACCTCCACCGCTTTCCCGATGAGGTCAGATAATTGCCTCAGGAATGAATTATTCAGAAATCCACCATCAGTTTGCATGGCCCCACTGGGAGGGGGCTGCGTTGTGTCCGGTCTGGTTGCCGCTGATGGCCCTGTTGTCTCTGGTATGCCCGTGGGTGCGGCAGAGCTTGGCGTGCCACCTAACTCCGCCACCAAGTTCCTCCTAAGTCCGTCTGATGCCATGCTCTTTCTCACGTCTTAGCCCTAATATTTCCCACAGACGGCGCCAATTGTTTCGTCCCAAAAAATTGCACCGAGAACGCCGACACCTTACTCTGAAAATTTCCCGACCTGCTTCGACAAAAACACGTTAGAAAGAACCACCGGGGGTTTTTCGGTGGAAACCTCTCCGATGCTTAATTTAGTAAAGCGTTTTTATCGGAATAAAATAAAATCAGTGGAAGAATGCTGAGGAAATCATACCTCCTCCAGCCCTAAGGTTGGGGTATATATAGTTATTCATCACGTGGGATCCCGAGATTCCAGAAACGGAATCCGCGAACCGCGGGCCGTTATTCGGACTGAACTGACCAGGAAGCTTCTGCCAAGGGCAAGACAACTCTTGTTTTACATTTCTCACTTTCCTGACCTGCTCTCCCTGAAGCCTTATCAAAGGCTAAAGCATCAGATCTGGCCAGGGCAACATCCCTCAGGGCTATGGGCCTATTCTCTACCTCAGTCTCTCTCTCCTTCTTGAGCTGAGCAAGGTGGATCTCTTTCTTGAGTTACCAAATCCAGATCAGGATCAATTCTTTCAATCCTAACCTAACTTATCTCCTCTTCCCTCTAGGCGCGGAATAGCAACTCAGGTCATCCCAACCATAGCTATTCCTGTATACTTAATCCGATAATGAACTATTTTTTCAATGTTTTTATAATAAATTTGTAATGTGATTTTGTTGTGTTATTTTTAAATAAATGCCATCATTTTGTTAATTTGGTTGTTTGTAAATATTAGAATTATAATCAAGTCCTTTTTTTTTTAATTTATCTTTTTCAAAATAAATAAAAAAATCGAACTACGTGAACTTTATTTCCTTTTCGAGTATACGCAGGCAATTTAATTCTAATATTAAAAGTTAAAATTTTAATATTAGAATTGAAATCAAGTCTTATATATATATTAAAACTTTTTACTTCAAAAATTCAATTATTCAAATTTTATTTAAGTTCTCATTCTAATTCCATTTAAGTTTCTCATACATCTCAATTATTCAAATTTCTTATTTAAATTTTTTAATTTAATTTAAAAAAAAATCTATATATATATATATATATATCGGCGTTAACCGCCGGTTCAGTTAACCGCATCTAACCATAACCTTTACCGGTTCACCGTCGTTTAGGTTACGGTTAGGCAAAATCCGGTTAATTAATATATATATATATATATATATATATATATATATCGGCGGTTAACCGCCGGTTCAGTTAACCGCATCTAACCGTAACCTTTACCGGTTCACCGCCGGTTAGGTTACGGTTAGACAAAATCCGGTTAATTTAACCGCCCGGTTAATTAACCGGCTTGTGTAACCAGATTAACACCTCTATTTTTCATGCATTACTATTTATATTTTTTTTTAACCGTAACCTTTACCGGTTCACCGCCGGTTAGGTTACGGTTAGGCAAAATTCGGTTAATTTAACCGGCCGGTTAATTAACCGGCTGGTGTAACCAGATTAACACCCCTATTTTTCATGCATTACTATTTATATTTTTTTTCCCGATTTCTGCCTCGTTTTTCTTCCTGTTAGTTTCCAAATTAATTAAAATTGCTTGAAAGTCATATAAACTCAACCAAAATCTTCAACAGGCATTCTTACTACAGCAAACTAATACAGTTACAGTCTGGTAATATACATATTCTGATCCCTGATTGTCCTGCATAGTTTTAGCTAATACTATGATTTATAGTTTTATACATCTAGATTTTAAAGGGACCACCATTCATCTACAACATGATCAAACATACACATCTGAAGAGAATCTGAGTGAGAGAAAAACTCCGATCTCCATTTTACTGTACAGAGCTTCAATTTCAAAACTCAACTTCTCTTCGAAGGTGGAAACAAATTCATATGCTATGATTTGACGACTCTCCGGTTGAAAACAGGATAGTAATTATCCAACTCAAGCTGTTCAATGATCTGTTGGGTTCTCCATAGATAAGAGGAGTGACCCTCAATTACTTCGGTTACGTCAACCTGTTATATTGAACGAGAGGACAAAAAAATTCTGAAGTTGTACATATGTGTAGCACACGAAGACACTTCTCCAAAATATATTATGAAATATTAAAAAAAAACGACCCCCAAGGTCTGACTAAATTACCAAAAAAAAAATTGACAATTTTTTCAAAATTATAAATAAGTACTTAGCAAAAATAAATAACCCCCACGTTTTTTTCTTTTTGGGTAGTTGACTAAAGATATTACAAAAAAGAAAATTAAAAAATACTTAGCAAAGCTGGAAACGACGTACATTTTCAATGCCAGGGACATCAACTGGTTGGATTCCCGCCAATCCTTGAGTGAGAAGACTGAAGAAACATGTGGAGATCAAATACAAAGTCGGTTGGAATAAGTAACAAGAAGATAATATAATTTTTCTCATTCGAAGATAAATAATAATACAATAATAAAAATAATAAACAACAACAACAACAACAACAACAACAACAACAACAACAACAACAACAATAATAATAATAATAATAATAATAATAATAATAATAATAATAGTGGTACTAGAAACACAATTTCAATCAAAATTTAGCCCAGTTGTCACCAAAATAATCCAAATTTTAAAATCTCATTCTAAGAGAAGCTTCATACTTAGCACGAAATGCAACTCCAAGCATCCAATCATTTGTAGAATATGCATTCACATATCTTCCAGCCACCACCTGTTTGCACAGACGATGTTAAACTTCAAATTACATTGAGGCATTAATAGAGATAGTTAAAAGTGATTAGAAATTAAATGAGGTAATCTATAAGCTACCTTTCTTGTTGCTTCCCAATTCATATCTCGAATTGCTATTGGAGCTCCAAGAAGAACAACTCTTTCCACAAGTACAGCTGGTGAATATAAAAATAAAATTAAAAGTAAAAGAAGATGAAGACGACGAATATCAAGCCTAAAAATAACAAAAAAAATAAAATAAAATAATAATAATAATAATAATAATAATAATAATAACAACAAAAAATCAAAAAACAGAAGGATGTCTGGGGTTCAACAAACAAGTATGTTATTTAGACAGTCAATGAATTATAATCAATATTGAAATAAAAGAAAATATACTGGCCAGAAGATGCTTTTTGCGAGAAAACCTAACCAGAACTGTATTGCTTACCACTGTTTTCACTTTCAGCCAAAACCTGGAGGCATTTAAAAATCACCCTTGCTCCAAGTGAGAAACCTACAAGTGTCACAGGCCTGAAAAATTCATGGAGTGAAAAATAGAAGTCCCACAGAATTTCAACATTTTGGAATGGAATTGAATAACACTTATTTTCACAATTTAATTTCTAAGTTGGTATCTACCTTTGCCCTTGCAGCCCCTTCAATAATACTTCAGCGAGCAATTTTCCTGCCTTATCAGACCTACAAAATATGGCAGCACATAAGATCCTTGCGAACAAGAATCGCAGTGGTAGACAAACAAGTGTAACAACCCATATATTACTCTGTTAGACACTATAAATTTATACAATTCGGCTACTAAGCCCTATGGAAAATTTAATGTAGAAATTATGCCAGTGCAACTTGATACTCAAAACCTAGACAATTCGGCAACTTATTGAATTAATATCTGAGATGGAACAGAACAGAAATACATTCCCAACCTTCTTTTCTACTGTAATAAACATTCATATAGTAAAAATACGGGTTAATTACAAAAATACCCTTTAATTTTAGTCTATTTCAAAGTAAAAAATAAAAACATATAACTTTCAAAATTACAAGTAACTTTTCATATTTGTTAATGCAAACCTTAACAGGGCGCTCCGCCTTCATAATATCTTAAAGGAGTATTTGTAAATTTGAAAGATAACTGTCTTTTGTTTTCCTTTTTTTTTGGTAATTAGGTAAAACCTCAAGGGTAATTTTTGAAAATTAAACTGCAAAAAGTTTTTCCCCTTTTCGTCATAAGTACCTCTCTGACTGCAGAGTAAAAAGGATAACCTGTTCACAGCAATTGTCCACTTGCTGTCGATAAAATCTGTAAGAACAAGTAATGTAGCTGGCCAAGCCAGTGCCGTCAAAAGAGTGCTTAGCACAGTCATCATGGCACCTTGTTTCATCATTTCCATAGCAAGTCCTGCATCAAGAAATGATCACTTATTATGTCATTAAGCAATCTCCAAGTGAAATAGCTACCAATGCTTCAAGGAAAAAAAATCATTTACTTGAAGTAAGCCAGTCTTGAATAGCAGTGCTTACAGCAATTAGATTCTTAGACTCCCACTGCAGAACGTACCTTAAGAAATAATAAATACATATTGCTAGTTAAAACAAATATCAATATCATGGAACAAGTTCAGAAGAACAATTTAAACCAATACCATAATCTGCAGTGAAATCATGGAGCTATAGAATCCTAAATATTATATCAAGATCGTATAAGCATGGGAAAATTCTTTATACCCAGACCACTACTGAAAGGTGAAATTTGAGTCAATATTAAAGGTACAAGATGAGATATTTACAATCACTTTCGATAATGAGAAATATAGGGAATGTGATCTACCTTTCCAAGTTATCATTTTGTCCTTCCCAAGGTTTTATAAAATCCTCCTCCTCGAAAACAAATCCGGATACTGAGATCTCAACCCCTAATCGCTGACAAAAAAATCATAATGAGGAAAAGTGAAAGGGTTAAAGAAAGAATAAATAAGAAAATATAATATTAATTGAATTGAAGAGAGAAACAATTTAACATTCCCCATCCAATTTTCCCAATTAACTTTCAATCTCTCTCTACACTGCTGAAGAAGAGATATTTAAATAGTAATATAACTCTACGGGCCTTAGGCCCACTAATTACTTAAATAACCTAAACATTACTAATTATTTAAATAAACATAATAAAATTAAATAAAAAGATCTCTAACAAAATGAGACATTGGCCCTGTTTGCTTACAGCGCTGATAGCTGATTGCATTAGCTGTTAGCGGATAGCTGATTGCATTAACTGATTTGACTAGCTGATTGTATTAGCAGTTTGCATAAAAGTATTTGGTAAATATTTGAGAGCTGATAGCTGTTTGATCGTGTAAAATGACCAAAAAGGAGCATTTGCACAATTTATTGTTGAGTATTTCTTTTATTAATAACAAGATTTATAATATATTGAATAATTAAAGTAATTTTTACAAAACTATAATCATTATTTAAAAATATTATAAAAAAAATTGAGTTTTAAATTTTTTAAATATATTAAATTTAATTTTGATAACTATTACTATTATTTAATTGTAATAAATTTTTGTATGTAAATTAATAAAAAAAATTGTTAATTTGAGGATAAAATTGTCATTTCAATTCATCTTCAAAACCTCTCTTCTCAAAATGCTCCTATATGGAGCTTTTTCAATTTGGACCCAAAAAGCTAGTTGTAACCTTTGTTTACCAAACATACCAATCAGAGGATCTCTGGGCAATCCTCTCAATTGAGTCAAATCCTCTAATTTTGGTTCAAACCACTGTTTACCAAACGGGGCCATTATTAAGAAATTTATAGGCAACAAATTCTAACAAAAGTGTAAGAAATATCAGAAACGGTTAGTTTATGAATATGAAAAACAAAAGAACTCACTCCTTGGTTATAGTTTTTCCCTATAACTTTGAACTCGAATTCATCAACATCTCCTATTCTCCTAGCCACTTTGCTCCCTGTAAGTCCAGCTCCAGCAGCTGGTTCAATCAAAAGCCAGCAACATATAAGATGTACAACTAAATAAGCAAACATTTGTAAACGTATAGATAAAAAACAAGCAACGGATAGACGAAAAAAACAGCTCCATGTGCACCCTGAAACAATCTAACTTAGAAATAAATCGTTGCAGTGGATTCATGTATTAAATGGGAATTAATTACAAAATATACCCCTGAGGTTTAGCCTAATTAAATAATAATAATAATAATAATAATAATAATAATAATAATAATAATAATAATAATAATAATAACAACAACAACAATAATAATAATAAAATCCAGTTATCTTTCAAAATTACAAATACCCCCATAAAGTGTTGCAAACACACCTTATTCAGGTTGCAATTTGTAAATGGAAATAAATAGCAAAGAGGTATTTGTGATATTGAAAGATAGCTGATTTTTTTCGTAATTAGACTAAACTTCAAGGGTATCTGTTGTTTGAGTATCCTGAAATGCATCTTAAACCTACCACCAAAGGAAGCGGCAACTGCAACGGAGCCTGCAACACTTCCAGCAGCACTAGTAAAAGCAGCAAACCCACTGGCTCCAATAACAGGGATGATAGTCCCTAACGTAGGTGCTAAAGCACTGAATCCAGCAGCAATTGCTGGAGCAGCTAAACCTGTTCATATATGATTGGTGGCAAATAAATCCAACACCAAATAAACAACATCCTACGGAAAACTTGCCATAAAAAGTTGCAAGGAAGTTTTTCAGTGATACCCAAAAATGCAAATTATTTAGGGATAATTACAAAAACTACACTTGAGGTTCGGCCAAATTACCAAAACAAACAATAAAAAAAGGGAAAAAAAGAAAAGAAAAAAAGCGCTAACTTTGAAAATTACAAACACCACCCTAGAGGTTACATCCATCTTACATTTTGCACCTGCAGTAAGTGGAGCTAACGAAAATGTGGAGCTATTTGTAATATTTTGAAAAATTTTGGGTGTAAACGTAAAATATTTGATGACGATGGAAAATTCCGTCGAGTCAACTAACGGTTGAGACAAAATCTGAACAGAACCAAACCTCAATGGTGGGTTTTGTAATTTTCGAAGTCCACTTTTTTTTTTTCTTGTAAATACTCCAAACCACTGGGGTAGTTTTTGCACTTATCCCAAATATTTAAGAATGGTAAAAGATGAGAAACCTCCAGTAACAGCCATCAAAGTCCCTCCAGTTAGTGCTGCAGCGCCTATGATACCTCCTCGTTTCCACTTATCCCATGAGCTTTTAGGAGATCGGGCCGCTTCTTTGGATTCCTCCTCTTTTAGAAGAGCCATTGCAGAGCAAGCAACCATGGTTTCAATTGTTTCCTGCAAAAGACAATTTGTTTTTAAAAGGAAATAAAGAAAATCATGAAAGCGATAACCATACGAAAGTTCACAGAAAATTAACACATCAAAGACCCTTGTCAACAAAATTTATTGTTAATCTAGGAGCTAATAAGAATAGACATGCACTAGATGTAAGGTCAAAAGACGAAATTTAAAAGTGCAGCATCAAAAAAACTAAGAACACATGCATGGCATAAATCTCAACAAACTTTTTACCATGTTTATCCACTTGACATCAAACCAGGTAGTTAGCAACCTCAACGCCACACGATGCCTGGCGTCATATCCTTTTCTTCGCCCGCTGGATTTCTTGTCGTCTTCAGGGGCATTAACTAAACAAGCCGAAAGAAGCTCGTACAGAACTAACACTTTCCTCGAGTAACGAAGCATTTTTACCTCTTCCAACGGTTTTCCTTCAGACTCACAGATCGATTCTACGTGGGCTTCCTCAACGATAGACGTAATAGCACTTACTTCCTGCTGGGGATTATCATTATCTTGGGATTTTGAGTCTGCGGGGGTTGAAATTTTCTCACGACAAGCGTGTTCGTATTCACGTTGCTTTTCTTTTTTGGACTCGTAATCATCAGGAGATGTTTCCATGCTCAGAGACATGGCCTCTATACTATTTGTCAAAGCAAGTTCCATATGAGAAGCTTCAGATGTGTCACTGCTGTCCTCAGCAAGTAATCTTAAAAACTGATGACAGAGTAATAATTTCATTATTAGAAATCGTTTCAATAGGATATCCAATAAATTTGGCAGTTGATTCAGCATCTATGCAATTTAAATGTACTTACATATTGTACCATAACCTCACATTTCCAAAAGAACTCAGAAATAACAACTAACAAACATGGATGTTTATGATAAAAGTCTAGGCATTAAAAAAAAGTGAATGGTTAAGACCTTTTCGAAAACAGTGTTCTTTTCCAAATATAAGATGCTAAATTTTATAAGCACACACTGATTTTTTTTTCTCACAAATTTCAACATGCATAAAATAAATTTATTTTTGCAATTGAAATATACACAATTGTTCATCAAAGAAGTTGGTGTCTGACTCCATTAAACACTGACATGAATATATTTAAAACAATATAGCTCAAGCAAAGATTTCATTTATAGTTTTGTGAGACCAACAAACTTTAAAAAAAAAACATAGATTAGGAAAATTTTCCTCAACTCAAGAAGGAGGAGGAGAAGAAGAACTAACAGCTCCAACATGATTCTGGGCAGGTGAATATGCCACAGTTTCCTCCAGTCCACCCCAAGCTCTGATATCAATTTCTAAAAACCTACAATTACATACCGAAATCACTTCTGGCACATATATTCCATGATCACACGCACAAAAGAAATGATCAGAACTTACTTGAAGATGGGCCGAAGAAGACCCGACGATGGGTGGACCCACAGCTGGGGATCATCCGAGACAGCGTCACTACTACTGCTATTACTGCAGCGCCCCTCCGACGCGCCGCCGTCTCCGTCGGCGCCGGCGTCTACTTGGCGGGAGGGGAAGCCCAAAGGGCTAGTCTGGTGGATCTGAGCCTGGTGCAGGGCCAGTGCAAAAAGTGCGCAGGCGGCGTATTTCTCCGTCGGGGTCAGAATCGATGTAGATGATGACATACCTTCTGCTGCTCCTTTGTAGTTCAGATCAGATCAGCAAAATAAAATGAAATAAATTTGCATAGTAGAAATTTAAACATATTAATTCCAGCAATTCGAATCCGATGTAGAATTTGCTCAATACATAGTCTGGACTGTTGCTCTCTTTTTTTTTTCTCTTTTCTCCCGTTGCTACTCCCCAAATCCCGATGCAATTTAACGGTCCAAGTACGGTTTGCAGACATTTGGCGACGCACTTACAGGTGTCCAAAAAAAAAAAAGTCTGGCCGACCATGACTAGTAACCGAACCGTCGGATAATTCTTGTTTGAGAACACTTTTAAGTATAAAATTCCATTTATGAAAATGGATTTTTGAAAAAATGTAATTTATAAAAGTGATTTTGAAAAATATGAATTTGTAAAAGTAATTTTAAAAGCTCATTCAACCAAAAATGTAAGAAATAAAATTCAAAAAGCCATAAATTACACTTCTTCAAAATGAACTTTTGAAAAAGTTACTTTTTTCAAAAGTCCATTTTAAAATAACCACAAAACATGTTTTTCTTTTTTAAATGGACTTATTTGCCAAAAAGTCCATTTCAAAATGAGTTTCCCAAACAAGCATATTTTGGTCGGTTTTTGTTTGGTTCAAAATAAATTATTTTTATTTTTTTACGTCATTTTTTTTTAAATTTTTTATCTATTTTGATTATAAAAAAAATGAATGAAAACCCGAGTTAAAAAATAAACTATAAACTTAATTAAGATTTAAATACTTCAGTGTTTTTTTAGAGACAATTCATGTATTTCCATTTGTAAAACATTCTTTCCCAAATAACTATTGAAAATATTAACTTCTATTATTCATTCAACCTTCTCCTTCCCATTTAATCAATACTATTATATAGGAATACATATTTACCCTTACTAACCAATTTATTTTAATTAATTTCATATTGATCATTGTCTGCTGACTCTGGTCACCGTCACCAGACTCCGATCAAACTGTCATACTACATCATACAATTACTAACCGATTTATTTTAATTAATTTCATATTAATCATTGTCTGCTGACTCTGGTCACCGTCACCAGACTCCGATCAACTGTCATACTACATCATACAATTACTAACCAATTTATTTTAATTAATTTCATATTAATCATTGTCTGCTGACCTCTGGTCACCGTCACCAGACTCCGATCAACTGTCATACTACATCATACAATTACTAACCAATTTATTTTAATTAATTTCATATTAATCATTGTTTGCCGACTCTGGTCACCGTCACCAGACTCAGATCAACTATCATACTACATCATACAAATACTAACCAATTTATTTTAGTTAATTTCATATTGATCATTGTGTGCTGACTCTGGTCACTGTCACCAGACTCCGATCAACTGTCATACTACATCATTGGAATTTCATACTATTCATATTGTTAGAATTCCATACTAATCTTTTACAACAAGATTTCATGTTATATGATTGGATTTCATACTACGTTTAAATTCATACTATATATTCGAATGATTGAATTTCATACTATCCCATTTAAATTCATACTATATATTCGAATTCCATACTATATATTTTATAATCTCATATAAATATATTCGAATACCATACTAGTATGAATTCAGTTAAACAATTTCTAATTTCAAGAATTACATGCTACATTTTTTTTTTTTAATTAGGATGAACATCACAATCCAAACCTTAATGGAATCACCACAAAATTGTATCAACATTAAGAGTTACAAAAGTCCCTTTAGAAAACCTAAGACAAAGCTAAAAAGATCATCATAATCATAATCTTCAAGACTAGAAAAACAAAAAAGCAAAAATCTTCTTAAGGTTTGTCATATTCTTCTTTCCAGCCCTGTCACCATCGCCAACCTCAGTCATTTTAAGGCCACATATCATCATGCTTCTTGGACTTCTCAATCTTGTTATCAAAACCATTCCTGAATAGCTTGAATCCGAATTACTTGTTATATACTAACAAGTCTCCTTGATTAAAATAAATAAATAAATAAATATAAAAACCAGACAAATCATATTAACAAATTTATACTAACTGACCAAATTAACCAACTAAGATTTCATACTAATAAATTTTAATATTAAAATATATTTCATATAAAACAGATTTATAGTCTGGTGGCCGTTTAGATAATTCAATATGGAATGCACAAAAGAAACAAAATTCAGTCGTATCACACCGTTGCACCCTAGATTAAGAAAACAATCAAGTTCCGCAGCCACCGAACCATATATCACACCCTTAAAACACTACTAGAAACTTGAGTCCCCCAACCGAAAACATAATCGCCAGAAATCTGCCATAGCCATAATCATCAAATATCACCATGGATTCAAACTAAAAAACAATCATAAAATTGATCCAACAAATCTTCATATTCGAGCCCAAATGAGCCTGAGTCCTTTTGCCTCTGTTTGTCAACGTGAAGCCAGAATTATCAGCCAAACGGCGATGAGAGCCTCAGCCCTCCGCCACACAAACCCCCATGACCGAACACCTTAAAAACAAGTTGTCGTTGTACCGTCGAAACCTAAGGCCAGCCCCCACACAATTTCATATCCACATCGTCTTTTCCTATCAGACACACAAGCACGTGAACCCCACCAATCAATCTGCCATTCGCTTGCGGTTTCCTTGATTTTGCCTTATCATCACCTGTCGTTTTCCTTTTGCTGGAGGAACCGCCGGTGTGTGGTATCTGTTTAGAGTAAATAAAAAAATGAAAAGGATAATTAATTTATGGCAAAGACTTACATTAGGCTAGATTTATTGGTTTTTGTACTTAAAAGTATTGGTTTTTCATTAATATCTGACATGAGTTATGATTTATTAGTTTTTGTATTAGTATTATGATGTATTGACTTTTTAATATAACTAGTACTTTTTACCCGTGCGATGCACGGATCTCATGGTGCATAAATATATAAATTGAATATTAGTGCTATTACTGATTCTAATCAATTAAATCACTAAGTATGTATTATTTGACATTTTTTGGTGTATAATATATTTGTTATTATATTCGTAGAGTTTTCGTTCTCATCAACTTTCGATTGGTGACTCGTAAAATAGTATGTCTATTTGTAGTTTTACATACAAAATTATAAATCATAAATTTGATGTCTTAATTGTTTTGGCTATTAGTAATCTCAATTTGTATTGTTTATGCTATTATAAATTAAAAATATAATAAATATGAATTAAAATTTATAATAATAATAATAATAATAATAATAATAATAATGGATTACGAAGCATATTGCCCTCAGTAATATCGAGAGATTTTTACCGATGGATTAAACCTTCATCAACGACACTCTCGGTAAAACCTTCAGTATATCAGCGTCAACATTTACCGTCACTGTTATCGAAGGTAATGTCGAAGGATTTTCGAGGGAAAATATACCGAACGAAAAAACCCCTCGATAATACGGAGGGGAATATAAAACTCTCGAAAGTACATAGGGGAATCAAATGCCCTCGGTATTACGCCCTCAGTAATACCGAGGGTATTTGACGTCTCAACAAATTATGAAAAATAAAAAATAAAAATAAATATTATTAAGGGTAAAAAAACGCACTCAGCATTACCGAGGAGAATTTGTCCCCTCGGTATTTTTGAAAATTAAAAAATATAATTTTTTTTTATAAAATCAAAATAAACACTATAATTTCATACTATACATTTAAAATGTAATTCACATGATTTTAATGTATAATTGTCATCGAACTTATATTTATTGGCATGTATCGTGTAATATTAATAGTATGATACGATTGATCTTTTTTTATATTATACAGATCGATCGAGTTATTCAATTACATACGTAATTAATGAAGTCTCGTTATTTATTTTTAAGATATCACGTGGTTGCTTTCCTTATTTTAGAATCATAAAAATTATCAATTAATTGATAATTATATTTTTTTCTTTTTTTTTTAATTTCAAAATACCAAGAGGAGATGATTCACTCGGTGAATTACTGAAGGAAAATAATTCCCCTCAGTGATATTGAGGGAACTCAGTGCCCTCGATATTTTATCGAGGGGAATTCCGTCCCCTCGTATTTTGAAATAAAAATAATAAAAAATATAATAACATTAAAATAAACTTTATAATGTCATTTCACATATTTAAAATATAATTCAGTTTGTTTTAATATATAACTATCATCAAACATATTTTTATTCACATGTATAGTGTAATATTAATAGTATGTATGATAAGATCGATATTTTGTTATACTATATAGATTAATTGAATTATTAAATTGCATACATAATTAATGAAGTCTCGTTGTTTTTTAAAGATACCACGTAGTTGATTTCCTTATTCGAATCACTAAATATACAAATTGATCGGTAATTACATATTTTTTTTATTCTTTTTTATTTATCAAAATATTATTATTAAGATTCATATTAAATATAAAAATAATTTTCAATTAGTTCTTCTGAATTATTCACCCTCTCATACATCATACTTGGATGGTTTAATCATCTTAAATTATAAATAGAAGTCATTTTCTAGTATTAGCCTATGTTTCTAATAATTAAAGCTTACAAAACTAAGTAATATCCATATGTGAAACATGAAATATTAGAATTGAAACACTAAGGAGAAAAAAAAAGTCAATCATGCTAAAATAATAAATAACATCAATATTCAACAAATATTAAAATGAATTGCTGTTAAACTCATTCAAGCTATTCTCATATTAAAGTAGCAGGGAGAAAAAACACACACATCTAAAATACATTCAATGTCAAAACTAATAAAAATGATTTAAAACCCATAATAATTATTTCCAATGATAATCACATAAAATTACTTCTACGTAATGTTAAAGTTATTTTATGGTTTAACTTAAAGATTATATTTTGTTAAATATTATTTAAATTTCATAACAATTATTATTAAAAATAATCTCATAAAATCACCTTTCCACACCAGTAAGTTATTTTATGGTTTGAATTGAAGATTTTCCTTTTCGAGATTGTTGAGGTAAGTTCATGCAGGTGATCCGCTAACATTACTAATTGTAAGGAGACAATATCCGCATCGTCAAGCCCGTATCAAATGAACAATCAATTAATTATGTAGAAATATAAACAGCATGATCAATTTTATAAAAAATAAAATCATACATATTTATTATTTTTCATTATATATTGTAATTATTAATTAAATAAATATTAATTAATAGATCAATTTATTTGCTCATTAGATAATATCACTATTAATAGAATGACACACCTATAAGAAAAGCGTGTATACAAAGTACTAAATTTTTCATTGTTATATATATAAATATTTGAATTTTAATGGTTATTTGCGGCAATACATAACTTTTGGTCACTTTTATTTTTTCATTAAAAAATAGTTGAACATTAGAAACAAATTGATTACAGTAACATTTATTTACTTTATTTTTTGGGTGCGGAGATTTAAATTATAGTTGACCAGGGATTATGTAGGAAATCTTTTATTTAATTCAATTATAATTAATAGAGATTATTATATTTTTAGTGGAATATTTATCTATTTTAAATTGCTCAAGTCTCACCATTTAGATAACAAATATGATTAATATAATTGGATTTACCATATTCAAAATAATCAATTATTTATGATGGTTATTTTATATTATTTAATTTTGAATAAATAATATTTAATGGAGGGTATAATTCGTAGTTTACCATTTTGATGTTTAGGATGAATATATTTTATATAAGGATAATTTAAATTATTAATTTTTATTTAAAATATGATTATACACACATACACTTAACCAAATAATTATTTATGCGGGCTAAATCATATATTAGGTCACTTAATAGATAGTAAATAATTATTTATGAAATCTCTTAATAATAATTATTTATTTTAGTTATATTGAAATTTTAGGATATTACAACATTTTAAATTAAATATAATATAAAATTTTTCGTACTGATCTTCTATTTTGAAATTATCTAATTATATTGCCATATATATGATTTAAAAATTAATTTTATAATCTAAATCAATTACTCCTTCTGTTTCACAATATAAGTCGTTTTAGAAAAAACACACTTATTAAGAAACCTAGATAAATGAGTAAATATTAATTTTTTTATTTTCGTAAACTACCCAACTTCCTTTTATCTTACTCTTTCTCCTCAAATATCTCTATTCCCAATTCACTTTTTACCTTTTTCTTTATCTCTCTTCTCAAATATCTCAATTCTCAATTCACTTTTTACTTTTTTCTTTCTCTCTCTTCTCCTAAATTTGTGTGAAAAAAGCAAAACGACTTATATTGTGAAATAAGAATTTTACTCTAAAACGACTTATATTGTGAAACAGAGAGAGTGGAAACTAATATGAATCAATTTGGATTTGTCAAAACTTTTATAAAAAATCTGATCATGCGTTTAACGTTAAGTACATTATTCATGCATAAATATAAATTAGAACATAGTTCTATAGCTATTTCTTAGCAATGTAGAGAAGATGTTTGCCAGTAGAATATAAATATCATTGGAAGAAATTTTGCTATATATATAAAATGGTAAACATGCATTCAATAATGATAATAATATTGAAAATAATTTTTTTTTATACTGCTCGCTTAGTATATAGTTATAGATATTTGTAAGATTTATTAATTGTAATTTCATTTTTTCATAATTTGATTTAAAATCTTATTTATTGTATATAAGAATATAAATGTATTAAAAATATTTATATGCAAGTCATAAATAAATTAATGTGATAGATAATAATAATAGATATTAACTTTAATTTACAGTATCAACTCTATAATTAATTAGATATGTATACATTTGATAATGATTATCTTAATGGCAGGTTTTAGTTCAATAATTATATATATGTGGATTCATATACTATATATAAGTCATATGTAAGATTTAAATATGATCAAAAAATATATATATCTAAGATTTAATAAGTATGTTATTAATAACTTAAATATAGATATAAATACATAATTTTTATATATTTTTTTAATTAATTAAAACTGACTACTATTTTTAGCATGTCGTTTTGGAGGGAAAATTTTGAGAAACACTTTTAGAAACGCTAGCCTTTTTATATATATATATAGATGTATTGATTTTTGTACTATAATATAGCGGTATGAAATTTTGGCCTAACGGATGATCCGTTAGTCCGGCCTGACAAGAGTCTTGCCCTTAATTTATATAACTTTGCCTTAGATGTGAAACATTGAAGTGACCAAATGGTATACAATTTTTTTCAAATGACACTAAATGAGAATTTTCCCATAAATTTATATAACTTTGGCTTAGATGGGAAACATATTTTTGAAGTGACTAAATGGTATACAATATTTTCCAAACGACACTAAATGAGAATTCTCCCTTAAAAAAATAATAAGAGTTTAAAAAGGTTATTTTTAAAGGAGTTGATTTTAATTCTAACATTAAAAATTAAAATAAAAATTTTAACTTTTAAAATTAGAATTAGCTCGCATATATATTTTCATAGAGAAATCAAAATGCACGTAATTTGAATTTTTTTTAAAGAAAAAAGAGTTTAAAATTATATTTATTTTGTTTTAGAAATGGACTTGATTTTAATTCTAATATGAAAAATTAAAATTAAAATTTTTAACTTTTAATATTGAAATTAACTTGCCTACGTATCCTTTTACAGGAATCAAAGTTCACGTAGTTCTTATACTTAACTTATTTACCTACGTGGATAGTAGAGAAGGTATGTTTTCGTTCATTCGCTGCTATCTTTGCTTCCTAAAGTGATATCGTAATGGTCGCTCTCTTCACCTTCATCCAGCTGTAGTTCTTGTTCTTGTTTTTTTGGCTCTAATCCAATCATTCATTGACATTTGGTTTTCTAAAAGGCAATATTAGAACATTGATTATCCAACACAAAGTCTCCCATGCTAAAAGCTTTTTAATGGAAACCGTTGAAATAGTAACGACGAGAACCTCCTTTGCAATTTTAGAGAGTGTAGGAAAAATAGTAGTCATTCTCGACCAAAACTGCACAAGATCATTAGAGAAGTCGGGCATTTTTGAGATACTTCCCGATTCATAATTACTTAAATAAGATTTTGATTCCATCGTTCGACTAGCACTAGCCATTTACCATTTTAGCTTAGTATCCTCAATCAACTTCAATATGGGTCTAGAGCTTGTCGATAGTCGTTGAACAATGGTCTTACATTAGAAGTAGTGGTAGGGGAAGGAAATGGTGAAGGTGGCACATTAACATCACTAGAACATTGATTGTATTCATTCAAAAGAGCAAATAAAAACTGTCTAACTTGGTGAGTGCAACTTAAGGGGTTAGTCTCAATATCCGAAATTTGTAAAAAA
This sequence comes from Phtheirospermum japonicum, assembly GCA_014905375.1. NCBI lineage: Eukaryota > Viridiplantae > Streptophyta > Magnoliopsida > Lamiales > Orobanchaceae > Phtheirospermum > Phtheirospermum japonicum. Next base: position 1,966,565 of record BMAC01000060.1, on the reverse strand, counting down.
AGGCCACAATTCTTAATAATAAACTAAAATCAAATTTCTAAACCTTCATTTCGACAACTCGGGTCTAAAATTTTTACAATAAAAATATCGAGAATGTATAGAGAATAGTTGGCCAATTTCGTCAATATGCTAGCAATGCAACCACCTAATTGGGTCAAATTGAGTAAAAAAAAATACTAGTAAGTACAATTTGAATATATTGATTAAGAAGAAGTGTAGAGGTAGGATAATAAAAATCGGATCAAGTCACGGTTGTGTCGTTAAAATGTTTAAAAGCAACATCATATTATAACAATCATCTCACGCTTAGGTAAATAAAACAAACTTGATATCTTGAGTAGCAAAAAAAAGCACACAATACTTTTCTATATTGTTAGAAGAGTTTTAGTGGTGTTGAAAATATATCAACGGGTACTTGGCTTGGTATTATCGGAAATCGATTCAATTGAAAGATTCAAATTGTTTCAAGCTTTGAAAATAAAAGGAAAACGAAATTAAAGCAATTAACCTAACTAAACTATCCTAAAAATCGAAATAACAAGTGGGTAGAATGCCACGTCGGATGCCTCAATATGGAAATGCAAAGCAATAATGAAAATAAGCAAGAAAATGCAATATTTCACCAAGTACAAGCATGCAAGCACAAGGTACAACTATGCATAAAAACTCAAATAATGCAAATTAAAATGAATTGAAAGCATGAATGGATAAAGCAATGAAAATTGATGGGAAAGTTTGAAACTTTAAGGAAAATAACAAGCAACAAAGAGTAGATCTAAGATTCAACCTAAAACTATAAATGAAAATAAAAACCAAAATAAAGCATATGAAAGACTTGAAATCAAGATGATCTAAGACTTGATTTATGATCTAGATGTGTCACTCATCTTGATTCCATATCCAGTTCTTAAGATCTAACAATAAATCAAGGTGCTAAGGCAAAAAGCATAACATGAAAAACAAGCATGAAAATGAAGAACAAAGTATGGAAATAAAGCATAAAACATGAAATTGAAAGGAAACTTACTTGAATTAAGAAATGAAACAAAGCTTGAATGTAATTGCATCAAAAGTAATAATCCAAAGGAGTATTTGGATTCTTCTTAGGCTTACAAACCCAAGGAGGTGCTTGAAATTAAATCTAATCTAGAAAAGGAAATTACATCAAAGCTTGAAATTAAATCTAAAACCTAAGAGAGAAGATTATCGAAGAGCTTGAGAGTAGTTTTGATCCCAAACCCAAGTTAGGGTTGGGAAGGGAGTTATTTCTTCATAGGTGCAAGATGTAGGCTTTTTATAGTTGTTTGTAGGGGCAAAACCATCAAAAACACTCAAAAGTCCCGAAGTCTCAGCGCCTCAGCCAATCGACTGACAAAGCAGTCGATCGACTGCCCAGTCTCGAACAGCCAAACTCTCTGTCAAGCAGTCGATCGACAGAAATCCTGTCGATCGAATGAATAATATACGGAATCAGCCAACGATGTCTTCATATGAAATTTAGCCCTTCCTCTTGGATATCATCTGGAGTTTGATTTGTGTCATTTAGAATTTTCCTCCGAGAGTTATGGGCTCCGTACCAAAACTTGCTACAAGCGAGGCGACGACGAACTGTCTCCACTTAAAGCTGCTTTATACCACTCTTAGACTCAAAATTTGGAATTGTTGTAAACACAATAGTTTTATATATTTCTCTCATATTTCCAATGGTATAAGGTGGAGGCAAATGACACAAATGGTTTTGGAGTTATGCTTGTATTACGACAACTGAGACATCCACCGAGCAAATGTAATCCTTTTAGCCACCTACAAAACAAGAATTCAAACTTAAAAACCCAAAAATAGCACAGACATCTCACATATCGTACTCTTAAAGACAAAAAGAAAACTAACAAGAAAATGACCTAAGAACTAGAATAAACGACTAAAAACGACTAAAAACAACGCTAAACCCTAACTAAAAATACTAGGAAAAACACAACGATTACATGCAAAACAACTACCCCACACTTATCGGTTTGTTCGTCCTCGAATAACGAAAAGAATCAAGAATGTACATGCAATGAACATCATGTAAAAAGAAAAATCCTTGTACTTATCCTTATTTATAAGATGATAGTATCAACATAGACTTACTATCGTTAAGCATTGCTCGTAATACTCTTTCTTAAATGCAAGCCAAATCGATGAATTCCTCACAAATGGAATTTTGAGGGTGTTCGTTCAAATCGCTCAAGTGTATATAGGACGTGTTTATGCTCAAGTCGGTCAATACATGCACCTTGTCAAGATTTTACAAATCAAACGCTCAAAATTGCTCATAGTACATGACCAAATAAGAATCAAAAGAGGTCTTTATTATGGGTTGTAATGTTGGATCTTTGGTAAGGTATGGAATATTTGGATATAGTGGCTAACACACGATCAAACGTGATAAATAACACACAAAAATCCTAACCTTTAAAACCCGAAGCTTATGATCGCTTCTCCCTTCCCAATTCACCAAACTCTCATTCAAAACCCTTTCGTTCACTTACTTTCCCTACTTTTATTTCACAACACTTAGAAGCTTTATGAATTTGCTTCTTTTTACTAGAATTAGCCTTTAAATTAGGCTTTACACATGAACGCACGCTTTATCACTTTTCGTGATTTGTATTGGAGTATTATTATTATTTTTTTTTGTATAAGCTTCTCAAAACCCGAAATCCACAATCGATTTCCCTCACATTTCTCGTCAACTAACAACATACCCTCACAATTTATGAAGATACAAGAGTTAAGATCGAGCTTGGCTAACAAGAAACGGGATAAAGGCTCAAGGGGGGTTCGTTTGGGATTTTCTAAAGTAGCTTAAATATATGGATATGGCCAGAACAATGGTGATATATGTGCCTCGAGGTCATTTTTAAATTCAATCATGTACGAGCAAAATCGAACCTCCTCAATGCAATTTTCATAAAAATGCAAGCAAGCCGATAAATCACACAAGGCTACTCACTAGTTTGCACCAAATTTGGGAGCAAAATCCAAAGAGCTTTTAGAGCTTTGCAATCTTTTCACGAGAAAATGTTGATTATATATATATATATATATATATATATATATATATATATATATATATATATATGCGGATTTTGGACGAAGCACAAAAATTAAACTCCTTACACAAGAGGATATATACATGCAAAAACCCGACAAGTAAACTATTTAAACTCCCAAGCACGCGGAGTTGTTCAATAATGTAATAAAGACACAAACGACACAAAAACCGACTCAACCATATAAAAGCGCAAATAGTAAGCGTCACTTCGCCAAGGCTCGAGTTAAGAATAACAAAACATGCTTTGTGATACCCAGACTCTAACCACCTACCCACCCCACACTTAAACCATGCATTACCCGCATCTTAATGAAAACCAAGTAAAAGGAGGGGGAGTAGAAACTTCTTTAACCGAGCGAGTCTTGGTCGAGCTCGATGGGGTCCACCTAGGCATCTAAGCAATCCAAGTAAAAATCGAGCATGGCTAGTCTCTCCCGGCTTCATGAACGCTACTCACTTATCCAATCGCCCAAGGTTGAAGTCGAAAAACCAAACCTAGAAAAGAAAATAACATAACATTCAAAAACACACGAAAATATGTACATAAACCCAAACAAAACGAAACTAAAGACCAAAAAGGACCAAAAGACAACTCGAAAATATTTTTTTAGTTTTCAATTTTTTTCAAATGTTTTTGGATTTTCATTTTAAGAAGAAAGAAAGTAAGAAAGAAAGAAAATAAAAGAAATAAACGAGAAGAACTTGGGTTGCCTCCCAAGAAGTACTTATTTTACATCATTAGCTCGACGTACTCCATTTTTGGTCAAGGCGGAAAGATAACGGGAGGGTCCACCAAAACGATCTCCTCCTTGTCGGGAGGATCCACTCTTTGGAACGTCGTTGGCGCATTGCATAGCTCGTATAAGATTCGCCAAAAAGAAAACGTTCCAAATGGGAAAATGAAGCTCGTCTCGGCTTGGTCCTCGGGAGGTATGGTGATTTTAAAGTGACCCGATGACTCATCAAAGAAACGATAAGAGTAATGGCTGGCTAGCTTCTTCAACATTTGATCGACAATTGAGGGAGGGATATGATCTCTCTTGGTAGCCACATTAAACTTCTTAGAATCAATCAACATCCTCCATCTCGTCGCTTCTTCCTCGAGAACTAACGAGCCGCTCGTCTTGGGCCCCATGTGAATGGGATTCACCCACTCACTCTCGGCGAGTACGAACATTAAGCCCTCCCACAACAACCTCCAAGTCCTGCCTCTCACCATATCTTCAAGACTCAAAATCAAAGAACTAACTCCCTCACCCACTCCCGGTCTCCAATCCATAGCATCCTTAAGAATTTTAAACACTTCAACCATCCTCTCCTCCTTTTCCTCTCGATGCGAATTTGCAAGGATGGTAATTGACTTGCTCTCCTCATCCTCCTCAAGATAATCGTTAATTTTTTTAATCTTACCATCAATAACCCCCACCTCCCCCTCTAAAAAGTCGTTGTTGCCCTCAACGACCCATAAACAAACTTCTTCACACAAGTCTTGGGTACATAGAAGCACAACGGGCTCATCATTAAGAACAAGGGTCACATCCTCACAACATCCCTCAATATCGACATCCGGGCCATCCTCCTCAAGATAATCGTTAATTTTTTCAATCTTACCATCAATAACCCCCACCTCCCCCTCTAAAAAGTCGTTCTTGCCCTCAACGACCCATAAAAAGACTTCTTCACACAAGTCTTGGGTACATAGAGGCACAACGGGCTCATCATTAAGAACAAGGGGCTCATCCTCACAACATCCCTCAATATCGACGTCCCGGACAATATCTTCCTCAATGCCCCAATTTTCCAAACAAACTCGTTCGACCGTGGCCTTGATAAAGTCCATATACACCCACTCTTAGCAAGATTTTTTTGAAGTAAAAGGTAAGGGGTCAAGAGGAGTAAAAATACTCGGAATCGAAACCACGGCCTCCTCCGTCGGTGAGACAACCTAATCAACTACCCCACACTTTTCAAGGAACGTGACCGGAAGAGTAGGCGAAGGTATTGGGTTCACGTGATAAGTAACAAGAGGATCTTGAGGCGGCGGGGGAGTAGGACAACCGGGCCCCACACAAGGAGGAGTCGGTTCCGGGCTAGACATTTGATCGATTTGAGCCTTCAATGTCGCTATTTTCGTAACCAACTCAAACTCCTTCGAGGATAAAGCCATGTTCACGTAATTAACACAAGAGTACATTGCTTGAGAAGTCTTTGGCTCGGGAGGTGACTCGCACGTATTTATCATGATTTTTGGTATATTTGACTAGTGTTTTAGTTAGATTTGTTGTTAATTTTGGGTATAAGTTGGATTGATTGAGCATATTTTTGTATTTATGTATCTCCYACTTATTTTACCARATTTTATGTTWATTTTAGGTATTTWYAAGTRTTTCGYTYTTAAGGTGGATGAGTGTGGGCCCGCGAGTGGAGTTTCAAAGAAATTGGGCCTTGATTTGGTATATTACAGCTGACACTGGGTCTGTCATCCACACTGGTAGCGACATAGTCCTGCAATTAAATCCACAATACATCATAAACCTCAAACACTAACCCAAAGCATATCAATAAACCTCACATCAGTTTCAAACCAACTATTGGAAGCAAACGATGCATGCCTCCGATCGTAACCCTGGAAACACGAAATACAAACATTCAAATCTGAATAAATTCCCAAATAAAAAAAAAGTTTACGGCTACTAATGAACAAGAAGTGTTTACATTTTCGTGCAATCCCATGTAAAACAAAAACCAGTTTTAGCGATATTAGGTTCTTTAGATCTTTTTTTTTTTTCGAACAAAAAATGAACACTATATGACATATGCTACATATTATTAGTTTTGTAGAATAACACGTATGATGCATATTATTAATAATCTAATAAGTAGATCAACTAATTAGGCCATAACCATATCACGTAACTACATATTTGCTGAATTACTTATCAAAACACTGAGCTATAAAATCTGGCAGTCGTGTCCTGTCTACGTGTAAGAATAGGTCACCCTCAATCAATCGATAGATTACACCATTGCAAGTTCCCACGCGATAATTAAATCATCACTTCAGAAACAAACAACATTTTCAAAATATATCTTGCAGCTTCAGACTTTTATCAATATATAAAGCCACCAAACTCTCAACAACTCTGCCATGTCGTGCCCAAATTTTAAATATACCAATTTCATTTTTCCTATTGTGCCCGGAAAAAAACAAACCTTAGCCTCGATGTTTCTCGTTCCTAAAAAAATAAAAATCCCCAAAATTAATTATAAAAAAAAAAGAACTAACTAAAGTTAGTGATAGCTATGTAAGAAATCTATTTCACAATAGTAAAATATAGCACAAAATGTAAGCACCTCGCATTGTAAATAAACCTTAGCCTAAAGACAGACGGTTTCCTCGACGATTATCATTATGCCATGCTCAAATAATTCTATCACAGCATTTTAATTTAACGATCTAATAAGAAATTGAAAACGAATAACAAATGGAAGCTAGAAAGGCGTAGAAGAATAAAGGAGAGAAGTTACTTGATGGCGCTTCCAATGGACGGAGGTAAGAGAGTCGACGATGCCTTGGACGCTGACAAGTTCGCACACCAAGTCTGGAACCTCCGCCTCAGTCCCCTAAGCCACCGAAGCCGATGATGTGGAGGATTCAAAGAAGGCGCAGAGGATGTTCTTGTCGCCAAATTACTTTCGTCGTTGTGTGACGACATCACTGGAGAAACGCCCAACAACCAAGCACCGGAGCCGCCACCATCGGGAAGGAGGAGAGGAATTTGCAGCCGATCTATTTCAGCAGGAAACGCAGCGTTTCGTTCGTTTTCTCCAAGAAAAGGTGAAAAGGGGGCGGCACTAGAAAATTTCGAATTGGCGACAACAGAGGCGCAATACTTGAAATTGACAACTGGGTTACTCTCGACTTGTTGTAGGGATATATTGTGCGCTTCGGAATAAGCCGGAAGGGCACCGGCCGAGAGAACACCTTTTTCCTTAAGAAGGGGATCGTGACCATCGTATTTTGAATTGGAAGAAATTGGGACACAATTCTTGAAATTGATAGTTGTAGGAGCTCCAACATCATGAGGAGTTGGTTTGGGAGGGTTGAATTGAACCGGAGGGACGCCGGACGGAGCTCCGCCATTTTTCCCCAAAAGGGGATCGACGACCAAATTTTGGGAAAAACGTTGCCTGCTGAGAATTGAGGCTGGATTTTCAAAATTAGTAGTGAGGGATGGGAGGTTGAGACCACCGGAGGTTGAGGCTTCGATTTTCCAGCTGCCAATCGGCGGCGACGAAGCCCCAGGCAGAATTTTTGGAAGATTTCGAAAAGTTAGATGAAGTGGGGAGAGAGAAAAGGATAATGTTTGTGTTTTGTGTGGCCGATAAAACTGGTTCCATTATTTAATTTTTTTAAGTGTTTAATACCTAGAACGTATAAATATTAATACGTTCTGGGATGTTTAATTTACCAGAAGGTATTATTATTTATACGTTCTAGATATGACACATACTAGAACGTATATTTAAAAGTACCTTCTAAATGTTGTCAGACTCAAAAATTTCAGAACGTACATTTTAAATTCCGTTCTAGGATTACGATCTTAATTACGAAAATGCCACCGGACAGATATTCTAGAACGTAGCTGAAAAATCCGTTCTAGGTTGTCTGTTCTAGAATGTGTTTTTTGTACTAGTGTGTGTTACCCAGTGTCAAAACCCAGTGTTAGAAACTCTGGCAGAAAGATCCCTCCGATCGGACTGGGAGTCCATCCGATCGGATATAAGCGTTACAAACTCGGATTTTGTGGATATTTTCAGTTACGGAAGGGGTTTTTGATGGCTACAAAAGGCTAAGAACTCAGCCACATTCAGGGAACTAGAAAACACCATCCATAATCCATCCATAGACGAATAATCCCTCGTCCGGTTCATGAAAAACGGAGACGGGAAGACATTCTCGAACCTCTTGGGGATGACAACCCATGAGCGTTCTTGAATCATTTTTCATCTTATCTCTCTTTTAAAGATCATAACCTACCCGGATAGAAGAAACGAAGACCTCTCACGAGGACACGCTCGGAATTGACAACTCCGACCCGTCGCCTCAAAGCCCCACGGAAACCAGTTGCAGTGGTGTAGATTCGGTAGTTACCATAGCGGTCGCAGCTTCTCGGGAGTCCGTGACAGCTTCCAAGGCTCGACTCGTAGACGACAATCCCTCCGGAATAGCTGGAGATAGTTCTCGCAAACATTTAAATTCCGTACACTCTAAACTTTGTTCTCATTGGTTCATTTTGATTTTTAGGAATCTTGTTTGGATATTGTGTTTGCATATTATGTTTCGATTATTAGTTTGAATCGTTTATGTTTGAATTATTGTGAATCATTTGGTGAAGGATTATTTTGGTTGATTAGTTGATTGATATTATCGTAATTTGGATGTTTGGATGTTTTGGATGTTATTTGGAATCATGATTAGTTGTTGTCTTGAGGTTGTGATAGTGAGTTTGTTAATGGTTGTTGATTAGAAATCACGGGTCAAGTGCTTGGAAACATTTAGAACCATCGCTTGGAGTCATCGGGCGTTTAATCTATACGTTGGGATTGACAACCCCAACTCGTAGACTAAGTGTTCGATGAAATGCCTAAGCGGTCGTGGAGACGAGTCCAAGGCCCTAGGCCCCCGTTTATTAACCTTTTAAAAGTTGAAGTTCGTTATTAAATCTTTTATTAACTTTAGTTAAGTTCTTGCATGGTGATTAACGCTCTCCTTACAAGAATAGTTTAAATTGCTCGTAGTATAAATCATCATTTAGTTATTACAATTCTCAAAACCTCCTTGTCCGCGTGTTTAGCGTAGCATTTTCGTTATTTTCTCATCCGTACAAACAAACACAAAAACAACTTCCGATTAGTCTTCCTAATCGGCAAGTCTACAAGTGACCCCGTTCTCTTGCTGGCGAACTAAAACCCTTTCAAAAGTAGACGCGCACTATTTAACTGGATTTTAATTTTGAAAGGAACACAAAAGTTCGGCTCAAAATTTGGCGCCGTTGCCGGGTAATGGTAAAGGTGTTAAAGATGTTTATTCGTGTTATTTTTTATGTGTCGTTAATTGTATAATGTTTATGGTTTGCAACTCGATGCGGTGATTGTTTATTGTTGATGCAAGGTCGACGAAGCCTTAGAGGAGAATTGACCCCATTCATCAATACCATCGAACGCGTGTTGAGACCGAGACAACTATTTCCTTCGACCGAAGAGAATCTTTTGGAAGCAAGTTCAACCAGCATGGCAGAAAATCTACCTCTTGGAGGGCGAGGAGGAGTGAATGGTGGACGAGGGAGGGGACGAAACACCCAAACCCCTCCTCGCGATTATCCATACGACGTGCCACCCATTGACGATGTGCATGTACAAGAGCAAACGGATAATAACGAGGACGAAGAGCCAAGAAATCCACCTCTACTCCATAATGAAGAGCCAAGAGAGCCAAACCAAGCAAACAACGGGGAGCACCAACCGAGGGGCGATCATCAAATCATGATGCAAGAGAACCCTAATTTCCAACAACCTCCTCAACAATTTCGGAACCATGAAGAGGCTCGAGCTTACAATGCTCGAGCAAATAGAGAGTTCAAGCACAACAATGGTGGTCATGGCGGGCCCAAGCCCCAAAACAACCAACGAAACCACCAAAGACACGAGGATTTCGAACAAGAACGGAACCACAATCAAAATAGGAGGGAGGGACGTTCGTTCAACGCTTGGCAAAGGGAGAACTTTCGAAATGATAGATATGATGATCGTGGGAATTACGAGGAGGAACGAGATTATGGGTATTATGAGGAGTATGGGGAGGAAAGAAACTTTGGCGCACAAGCTAACTTCGGAGGAAGAAGAGGGCGCCGATACCCTAATAAACTTCGTCAAGGAGATCTCCTCTTCCCCACAATTGGTTCATACAGCAGTGCAATAGTTTTAGGCCCCACGGCAAGAGACTATGATTTGAAAGCGGGCAGCGTAAACCAACTTCCTACTTTTCACGGCATGCCTAACGAAGATCCACTGAATTTCATTCGGGGATTTTACCTCGTGGTGGGCAGAATTCCACATCTTGGACTACATGAGGATCAATTGAGGATGAAATGTTTTCCTACGACTTTGTAGGACAAGGCAAAGCATTGGCTTTTGTCGTTGCAGCCCAATTCTTTGACTAATTGGGAGATGGTGTATAAAAAGTTTGTGAGTAGATTTACTCCGCTCAAACAACTGCCAAATTGCGAAGAGAGATCACAAACTTCGAACAAATGGAGGGGGAATCGTTCTACGAAGCATGGGAACGATATAAAGGTCTCTTACAAAAATATCCACACCACAACAATAGCGCCGAGATGGTAAATAAGTACTTCCATGAAGGGCTATTTCCGGTGTACAAGCAACAAGTAGAAGTGAAGGCGGGAGATTTTGGAGAATTGACCGCTACGGAGGCTTGGGATTTATTCGAACATATGAGCAAAAAGTCGCAGCAAATGAGTTTCTGACCGAGGAAATACAAAGTCCCAACAATCTAAATCGAGGAGCTGAAAAGCAAGTCGCACTATTAACGAGTAAAATTAAGGGAGAGGAGGAACCTTCAACCTCTCTGCCTAAGATGTGCAAAAAATGTGGAGCAGTGGGACATGAAATGGACACTTGTGACGTGGTGTTCGACGATGAAGAGGAAGGGGAGGTGAATGTTGTCCAAAATTATCAACCTAATAACAAGTATGGGAAGAAATTTACTGGACAATACAACTCAAGTTCGAGTTACGTTCCAAGGAACTCGAACTACGTGCCCAACTCCAAGCAATCAGACTCACGACCACTTCCAAATAAGAGCCAAGGAGAACCGAGTGGCCAAAACTCTTATCAGAATAAAGGACAAGGCAACTACTCTCAACACCCTCCGAAACAGTATCAGGCACCACAGCAACCATACCAACAGGCACCACAGCCGCAATACCAACAAATTCCACAACAACAATATCCACAAGTGCCGCAACAGCAGTAAATGCCACTCCCGATAAACCCTGACGACGAACTAAGACTATGTCGTCAACAACTAGAGCATGAGACTCTACGTAGGGAGGAAACGCTTCGCACAATCGAGGAGGGCAAGCAAATGAGGAAGCAGCTGGAGAAGTTTGAAATGATGATAGGGAAACTCTCAGCTTCAATGGCAAAGATGACAAGTGATCCGGGAAAGCTACCCAGCCAACCCAAACAATCAATGGCGGTGCATGTATTACGTGGCGGAAAGGAAGTTGATAACGGCGTACGAGGAATCGAGAGAGAAGACTCCAAAAATGAGCAGGCTGTGGATGGACAAGATAAAGGAGAGCCAAGTTCAAACGGTGAGGAAGGAACAACGGGAAAAATTCACAAATCACACAATCCATATGTTCCAGGATCATTAACGGGAGCTTTTCAACCAAAATGTGCCGAAGCAAATCAGAAGTACGCAGCCAGGGACTTAACCGATCGGACTGATAAAATGACCGATCGGACTGGAGAATAGTGGACTCCTTCCGGTCGAAATGATCCAGGGAGCGATCGGAATAAAAAACAGTGCACATTGTCCGATCGGAACATCTCAGAATCCGATCGGAATAGAGGACAGAAGGCTTCTTCCGATTTGTCAAAGTAAACTGACCTACCGGACAAAAGGGCTGACGAAGAACAAAGACCACAACGAGTGATAAGGGACGCCGTACCTTTTCCCAATCGTCTCAAACCAGCGAAAGAGAGCAAAAAGTTCATGGAACTTTACAATATGCTGAAAGACGTGAACGTGAACCTCCCACTATTCGACGTGATCAAGGCGATGCCGGCTTACGTCAAGTTTTTTAAGGAACTTGCGACAAAGGAGAGGAAAATGGAAGGAAATGGACGAATGGTTTTATCCAAGGAAGTAAGCACAATCTTCCACCATACACTTCCACCAAAGGCAAAGGATCTAGGGAGTTTCTGCATTACGATAACCCTTGGAGATGGGCAAAAAGTATGTGGAATGCTCGATTTAGGAGCGGGGATCAATTTGATGCCCTACGCCCTATACAAGCAGCATAACCTTGGAGGAATGAAGCCAATGAGTTTACGACTTCAATTAGCGGATCGTTCGTTAAGATATCCTTTGGGAGTGGTCGAGGATGTTCTAGTGGAGGTCGGTTCGTTGGTAGTCCCTGTGGACTTTGTCATATTGGATGTAGGAGAAGTGGAGGCAACAAGCAGAGAGCATACGATCCTCTTGGGTAGACCTTTCATGGTAACGTCACACACCTTAATTGATGTTGGATGGGGAAAAATGACACTTTTCGTGTTAGGTGAATCAGTGACGTTCTCACTCAAAGATATTCCGAGCATTCCATCACCGATGATTGGTCCCGATTGCTCTTACCTTGACTCGGTGGACCAATGCGTGAGCGAACTATTTGGTGTCGTACCAATTGAGAACAATGTCGTCGAGGACGACGAGTTTGATTCGAATGCGGAGGGGGGTGGTCACTCTTTTTGAGATTAATGAGAAGCCCACGTTAGAGCCACCCATTGGACCCACCTTGGAGCCCAAGTTGGAACTAAAACCGCTTCCAAGCTATCTCAAGTACGTGTTTCTCGAATCTAATGAGAGCAAGCCCGTAATTATCTTTGCGGAATTGGCAGAACATGAAGAAAGAGAACTCATCGAGGTTCTAGAAAAATACAAGCAAGCGATAGGATGGAGTATCAGTGATATAAAAGGGATAAGTCATGTCACGTGCATGCACCGGATCGACCTAGAGGAAGGAGTGAAACCGGTATGAGAAGGGCAAAGACGTTTGAACCCTACGCTCAAAGAGGTCGTCAAGAAAGAGATCTTTAAGCTAATCGAAGAAGGGATTATATATCCCGTATCCGACAGCGAATGGGTGGGTCCCGTGCACGTTGTCCCAAAGAAAGGGGACATCACAATCGTGGAAAATGAAAGGGGAGAAATCGTCCCAACACGCTTAACCACTGGGTGGCGTATGTGCATCGACTATCGCAAGCTCAACGCAGCGACGAGGAAAGACCACTTCCCACTCCCATTCATGGACCAGTTACTCGACAAGCTAGCAGGGCATAAATATTATTGTTTTCTAGATGGACTTTCCGGCTACTACCAAATCGTAATAGCTCCGGAGGATCGGAAAAAGAGCACATTCACGTGCCCCTTTGACACATTTGCTTACCGGAGAATGCCCTTTGGCCTGTGCAATGCCCTAGCAACCTTTCAGAGATGCATGATCTCCATCTTCACTGAATTCATCGACGACTTTCTCGAAGTCTTTATGGATGACTTCTCGGTATTTGGCTCTTCCTTCTCTCATTGTTTGAAAAACTTAATAAAAGTACTTCAGCGTTGTGTCGAGTCATATTTAACTTTGAGTTGGGAGAAGTCAAGTTTCATGGTAAAAAGCGGGATTGTGTTGGGACATGTAGTGTCGAGTAAGGGGTTAGAAGTTGATAAAGCGAAAATCAACGTTATTGAAACTCTTCCACCCCCTAAAGATGTCAAAGGAGTAAGGAGATTTTTGGGACATGCGGTTTTTTACAGACGTTTCATTAAAGATTTTTCAAAAATCTATCGCCCGTTATGTAAATTGCTTGGGAAGGATGTGCCCTTTGAATTTCATGGTGAGTGTCTTAGTGCCTTTAACACTTTAAAATAAAAATTGACACAAGCACCAATAGTAGTAGCACCGGATTGGTCTCTTCCTTTCGAGATTATGTGTGATGCTTCGAACGAAGCAGTCGGGGCAGTCTTGGGCCAACGAGTGAATAAAATGTTGAGGGTCATTTACTATGCCAGCTATATGTTGAATAACGCCCAACACAATTACACCACTACAGAACGAGAGCTATTCGTGGTTGTGTTCTCATTAGATAAGTTTCGTTCTTACATCGTCGGTTCTAAAGTCATCGTGCATACTGATCATGCAGCGCTTCGTCACTTGTTCGCCAAAATGCAAAGCAAGCCTCGATTGATTCGTTGGATTCTTTTCTTGCAAGATTTTGATGTCGAAATTAAGGACAGCAAAGGGAGCAAAAATGTAGTTGCTAAAACAGAGCCCAAGCGTGTGGAGGATGCGCTCAAGGATGAGTTCTGGATAAAGGCAATGCAAGAGGATCTGGACCAATTTGCTAAAAATGATGTTTGGGATTTAGTCCCTTGTCCAGAGAACTCTCACGTAACTTGGACAAAGTGGATCTTTAAGAACAAAACTGATAAGGCAGGAAACATTGTGAGGAACAAAGCTCGACTGGTTGTGCAAGGGTACACAAAAATTGAAGGAATCAGCATTGATGAAACATTTGCCCTTGTTGCTCGCATTGAGTCGGTAAGACTTTTACTTGCTGTTGCTTGTCATATGAAGATATCATTGCATCAAATGGACATAAAGAGTGCGTCTTTAAATGGAGTCTTAAGTGAAGAGGTCTATATTGAGCAACCTAAAGGATTTGTAGATCCCCAAAAAACCAACTTTGTTTTAAAACTGAAGAAATCTTTATATGGTTTAAAATAAGCTCCTAGAGATTGGTATGAAAGGTTGACTCAACATTTGATCTATTTCAACTTTAGACGAGGGGTTGCCAAAACTTTATTTCTCCTTAAATCCAATAATCACATCTTGATCGTCCAGATTTATGTAGATGATATTATTTTTGGATCCACTAACGAGCAGATGGTCAAGGAATTTATCACTTGAATGTCCGACACATTTGAGATGAGCATGGAAGGTAATCTCTCGTACTTTCTCGGTCTTCAAATCAAACAGCTTGATGATGTTATTTTTCTTTATCATACCAAATATGCTAAGAACTTAGTTAAAAAGTTTGGGTTAAAAAGTGAACGCATAATAAAACCCCACTAGGCAAAACTGTGAGACTGTCGAGAGACGGTGTTGGTAAGGGTGTTGATAACACCATGTACAGAAGCATGATAGGGAGTTTGTTGTGTTTGACAGCAAGTAGACCTGATATTATGTATAGTGTGTGTTTGTGTGCTAGATATCAATCTAATCCAAAAGAGTCACACTTAAAATTCGTTAAATGAATCATAAGGTACATTGCTGGTACAACAGAATTAGGTGTGTGGTACACTAAGGACACTGGTACTGAACTTGTAGGGTATACAGATTCGGATTGGGCTGGGGATGTGGTAGATAGGAAGAGTACTACAGGGGGCCATTTTTTCTTGGGAAATAATCTAATCTCATGGTATAGCAAAAAAAAGAATTGTATTTCTCTTTCTACAGCTGAAGCCAAGTATATTGCAGCTGGAAGTGCGTGTACACAATTGTTGTGGATGAGCCAGATGATAGAAGACTACGGTCTGCACAGTAGTATTTTGACTGTGCTTTGTGACAATTCCAGTGCCATTGACATCTCGAGAAATCCAGTCCAGCATTCTCGAATCAAACACATTGACATAACGTACCACTTTATTCGAGACTTAGTTGAGAGGAAGATTGTTAGCCTTGAGCATATAGGGACAAACAATCAGCTTGCAGACATCTTCACAAAGGCATTATATTTCATGACCTTCTCTCGTTTGAGAAGAGATCTCGGTATGTGCATTGTCTGAGCCAATGTTGGTTTGTGATGTTGTGACACACCATATCAACATCAGTCACAACATCTGTATAATTTTGCATGCATTTTTATTTTTCGTTTCATACATAATCCAAATGCATTGAGTCTGGTTGAAAGCGCGATAAAGTCTTGTGTTTCAATAAAAGTGATGACAAAAATACTAACCTCTTCAATTAGGTGATTGTGGAGCTTGCCCGCAGAAACTGGTTTTCACCCAGGTCCAAAAACAAGAGGTGTTAACAGCAATTGCTGAAGATAAGCTATTTCTTTTCAAATCTCTAAAAAGATGAAGAAAATCTGGATACAAATTGATCTAATCTTTAAATTTCTCCTTCTTGAGTGATTTTGACGTCGTCATTAACTTGGATTAAGGGGTAAGTTTCCATTGACTTCGCTTGAGTCAATGTTGGTTATAATGTTGTCAGTAATAAAAAGCAACACTGATCGAGTCACTAAAACCATAATGTGAATTATTTTAACCTTTTTAGGTCATCAATTTTAGGCATCCAATAGGACATTCATACTTTGGGAAGATGCCTTCTTGCTGTGCGTACTGTTGCTTGTGTTGTTGTCTATCTTGAGTTCTCTTAATTGCATTTTGAATCTAGTTAACTAAGTGTTTCAGTGGAAGTTGTACTCGGATGGCTGGACAGGTAATAATGAGCTTCATTCGGAGAGTGATAATTCATATAGCACAAGATTAATTCTACTGTGCTGATGGTTTAGTTAATCCAGCTTTCTACTTCGGTTGATTTTGTAGGAGAGTAGTTCTATTCTATTTGTTTTGAGATAATGGATGAAGTGGGTGTTAGAATAGGGTGACCGACAAGCCAACTTATGGCTGTGGTCTGACCATTCCCTTGTAAAATAATCGGTTTTTATTCGTAATAATATCTTTTATACTTATTGGCATTCCATATCTTTTGTCCCATGCTAGTTGCATAGATATGGTCCTGATGAAATTACTTTATTACGGTGGATTGGTCTAGCAGAATCGTGAGATAATCTAGCACGTAATGTAACTCGTCGAACTTGTTCCTAGTCATAGGGTTACGCCATAAGAGGATACAGGCCTTTCCCGTTAAGACTAGTACTTAGTGTATGTTGACCGCGTCTCATCGGTCACGGTGTCTGGACATCGACATACATAAGTAGGTGCTCATAAGATGAGTTCACTGAACTCCCTCACCTAAGAAATCTCTAAGTGGTTCCCACTCATCGAGTAGATGATTTCTATGGTATAGCGTACAACATTAATCCTTAAGACCCAGACCTCATCGTGACTTCACTAGAGGACAGGCTATGTTGTGACCTGTCTCTGTGTCTCCTCGGAGGCCGATCAAAAGGGGCAACGTTCGCATAGTCGGGAATCTAGTGGGAAGTCTGTGCATGGTAGTAGGGGATTCGGACGCATGATAAGTCATGGATGTCCTGTGTGTTCTGATGGTAGATTAATCCTCGGAGTCTCTGGCCAGAGCTGATAGTGGGGTGTTTAGAGAAATGTGTTTCTCTAAGTCACACACGAACGGATTATCTTGAACCTAGAACGTACACACAGTTATTGAACTAGAAAGAGGTCTCGATGAACCAATACCTCTTGTTCAATCGGGACATAGATCGCGAAGGGATCGTACTGTACATATAAGCTATATCACAAGGTTCTTGCAGGCACTTCATTTGTATCTAGGGAATTATGATGCGTTGTTGCTAGGCGCCTCTCATAATTCGTTGGGTTCTGGTTTGACCAGTGATTAAGTAAAATGAGTTTTATTTAATCAGGGACTCTAAGGGACGAGTTCATATAAGAACAATGTGTTGTTCGAATCACAATGTATTGTGAACCCACGGCTAGCTTACACCTGAACCATTGAGGGTCACACCACGTGTTTCCTGATTATTGAAAACGACAGCTAGAAATTAATTGTTAATTTTTAGCATATTTAGATGTCAATATGATTGAATCTAAGGTTCATAATTATGATTATGAATTGAGAAAAATACGAAAAAATTATTCTGGACGCGAAAATATAATTGTTATATTTTTCGGAATTATCGTTTGTGAGAAATGATTTAATTTCGATGGGGTTTTTAATTTAAAATAGGGTCGACCCAATAAATCGTTTAATAGTTATTGGGCCGATGTTTTAAATAAATTAAAAGTCTTGGTTTTATTTTGGCCCAACCATTTTGAGCCCTTTTCAAGATGGGCTTGTACTTTAATTAAAAGAAAAGTCTTGTTTTTTATTTTGGTTTTGGGCCCAGCCTTAAGCCCATGGACTTGGCTTTTAAATTAAAAAAAAAAAAAAAAAACTTGATGGAAAAGAAAAAGAGGCGTACGGGTTTAAAGGAATTAAAAAGAAGGAAAGAGTTCTTGTTTTAAAAGGAAGAAGGACAACCACAACAAAAAGTGAGACGGTTTTTAAGGAACGAGATAACCACACCAACTCAGACAAAAACCCAATCTTAAAACCCTAGCCCCCTCGTCTCCAGTCGTCCGGCCGCCGCCGCTTACCGCCGTCGTACCGAAACGTTCGGTCGTCGTATTTCTCGTTTCCGTCGTTCTCAATCCTTCGACGGATCTAGTGCTCCGTCGTAAGGACGTCGGGTTATACGGTGTGTGACACCGATTCACCGGAGCCGTCCGAACGCTCGCCGGACAGCCGCCTTCGTGGACGCGTCGCAATCCGCCGGTTTTTTCAAACCGCTCAGCCCCGTCCCCGCACCCGCTGCGTCGCCTCCGCCGCTCTCGGAAGTGTCTGGCCGGAGCCGTTTTCTCGACAGCCGCTGCCACGTCGCTGCTGCTGTTTCGACTCGCCGGAGTCTCCCCGACAGTGCCTGCCGCTGTTCCGACGCAAGCCCGTTGCTACTGCCGAGAGAAGCGGGTCTCTTCCGACAGAGCACAGCCGTGCCCGTCGCTGCCGCGTTCTGCCGATCCCGTCGCCGCGCCTTGGACGGAGCTCGCTGCTATTGCTTGCCGCCGGGTTGCTGTCCACCGTGCCGTGAGGTGCAAGTTCCATCACCGGATCGCCGAGGACTCCCCGCCACTGGTGAGAGGTATGTTTGATAATATATATATATATGATATATATATAGATATGTATGTAGTGTATGAAACCTGTTTATGTAAATATATATATGCTGTTAAGTATACATAAGCATGCTGTGATTTGTATATGATATATATGTATGCTATATATATATATTTAGAATATATAATCTGTGCTGTGCGTATGTGTTGCTTAATTAATATATATGCGTAAGTATATTATATATATATATATTTATATATATTAGTTAGATACTTGCATGCAGTTGTAACATATTATATATATGATATATACGTGATGTAATGTATATATGTTATGCTGCATGTGGTTTTAAATATATGTATGTAAAGTTAATAGTTAACATTATATGCTGATTATATATATATATATATATATATATATATATATATAATTGTTATATATATGTGTTTAATAGAAACGCACCATGCTCGTTCGATTTTACGAAAATCAAATTAAAACATTGTTTGAATTAATTGATTATAAAATTGGACCGTCGTCAATTTGAATTCGATTCAAATTACTTTTATTTTAAAAAATTTTTATTTTCCGCTGCGCGACGGTACCACCGATTCCCAACAGTGGGTGTGATCACGTATCCGACATTAAGGGGGAGTGGTTTTATTTTAGAAAGGAAAGAAACTCAGGTTTTAGGCTCCAAATCCATAGGAAGGTAAATTAGGGTTATTTCCTTATTTCTTTTTACTTCTCTCTCTCCTCTGGCAACGGTCACTTTTTGAAAATGATAAATACTTGATCTTCTTACCGTTTGCCCACTTATCGAACCCATCCTCTTCATCATTTGTGCCTGAGTTACCTGCCGGCGTGCGCCACTCGAGCGAACAGGCTCCTGCGCCCTATCCAAAGATTGGTGGCCTGGACATTTGCGCCGAAGTTGGTGGTGGTTCTTCTTCCTTCCCAATATCACCGCCTCCCTTGCCGCCGGGTGATTCTCATGATGTTGTGCCGGCTCATGTGCCGCTTGACGCCGCCCCTGAAGCTCAGGTATTTCCAGGGTAGCCCGGCAACGAGATCAATGTTGATAATCCACCAAATTTGGCATTTGTTGCTGACACATTTGGACGGGTGGGGAGCCCTACCCTGAAAAGATCCTGACGGTTGCGCAATATACCTCCCGGCATAGTTCAGCCTGTAGTACCAAAGAGCCAAGCAGGACCGCGCCGCAATGTTCCAATTGAGCACATGAAACTTGCGGAGGATGTCACGGTGATGTCGGATCCTGACGACGATGATTATGTCCCTACTGCTCTGGTGGAAGAATCGGTGCCTCCTTTTGTTTCAGCTCCAAGTCCGACGGCGAAGAAGACACCTCGCCGGAAGCAGACTATGAAGCTGGCCGACAAGAAATCTTTCTCAGTGGCCATCAAGGTCTCTCCAGGTTCCACTGAAACTGAATACTCCTCATCCCCTTATATTATTTTAGATTTTATCTCAGTAGAGGTCACCAGTTCATCCAGACCATATACTGTTGTTCCTCCTCCGTCTCTAGTTCGTAGTGATTGATTTGCATCTTTTTGTACATATTTTCATTACCGTTTTTGTTTCACGTTGCGTGTTTTTCGCTTGCTTTTTGTTGCTTTAGGAGTCGGGTTGGTCGTTTTTCGTATTTCTAGATTTTCTTAGTTTTTGTACGTTTTATTAGTAATTTTCGTAGTTTTTTTCACTTTTCCGTTTTTCTTGGCCGTAGGACGTCCAAGAGGGGCCCACGCTCGTTTGGAATCATTGATACTCGACTCGGGAATGGACGGACAAAGCAAGGAAGCGCAACGAACGAGGTTCGATAAATCGGCGGATGCGAAAAGAACGAAAAATCGAGCCGGGCGCTGGAATCCAGTCGACCGACCGACCGACTGGATGTTCAGTCGATCGACTGCATATATGGTCGATCGACTGAACCCCCAAAATCGACTGAATTCCAGCGACTTTTTGCATTTTGGACATTGCAGTCGATCGACTGCCTACTTGGCCGATCGACTGGGTCCTCCGAAGATCGACCGAATTCCAGGGCTCCAGGCCGTTTTGACATCGCAGTCGATCAACTGCCGACATAATCGATCGACTGCCACTCGATCGACTACCTTTTCAGTCGATCGACTGAAAAGCAGAAATTTTGAAGATTTAATCACTCAGACGTCATTTCAAAGGCACCAACTTGTCCTGTGGCTTTCTTCTCCAAGAAAAGCTTCTCCAAACTAGAAAAAAAAAATTAGCTTCACACTTTTGCTTATTTTAATTTCTATAATTCCTAGTAATTAGTTATAGATTAGTTAAGTTTAGATCTTAGTTGTCTAATGTTCAAGCTTTGTTTTAAGTTTCCTTTGTGAAGAATCAATCAGCTTTCAAGATTTCCTCCTTCAAGCTTTTGTAATCACACACATTTGGTAATATCTTTCTATAATCTAGTTTCATTTTCATGTTATTCCTTTTTAATATTGTGTTGTGTTTTGGATCACAGTTTAGTGGCTCTTTTGCTTATCAAACTTTCAATTTCATTTTCTAGCTTTCTAGCTTTTGAACTTATGCTTTTAAGTTGATAAGTTGTTTAGATCAATCTTTAAGTTTGTAAAAATTTTATAAAATCTTCTTTTGCTTTAAAAACCTTTAATTAAATGCTAAGTTAATTTTATTGACTTATTCAAATAAGTTGACTTTAATTTTCCCTCCATTTCCCTTAATTTCAAATAATCAAGTTTTTATAGTTAATTAGTTTAAATTGATCGTTTTTAATATAAGCTTTAATTTCCTTTAAAAGTTTTAATGTTTTCAAATCTTATATTTCAATTTAAATCTTAGTTACAAATTCAAAAACCGAACAATGACTACCACTTTCTTAGGTTAAATTAGTTTAATCAAAACCGACGATAAGAACAACTGAGAAACCGAAGGCCGATCATATCCATACTCGAGAGACACGACTCGGGATAACTTACCGCATCTACAATCGACTCCGTACTATTGCGGAGACAATTCTTAGAGCGCTAAGAAATCCTCGATCAGTGATCAACCCAAGTTTGATCCTGATCTTTTTGAGTACTCCCCTAACTCATCTTTTGATGTGCCTCATTGTGACATCATGTCTGCTCTCAAGAAAGATAAAAAGAAACACAGAGCAGCGAAGAAAGCCAATGTTGGTCCCCATGTTGGTTCCTCGATACCAACATCGCCGCAAGCCCAGGCTCCTTCATCCTCTGCCTCCGAGTCTACTGATTTTGCTTCTCCTGCTCCCGTGTCGCCTCCTTTTGACACCTCTAATCACTCTTAGTCCTCCATTGGCAGTCCCTCTCGGAATGTTGAACTTGAAGATATGGTGCCATTTTCTGGCAGGTTTTTGACTGCCGAGGCCGAGGAGTTGTTTGCTGAATACCAGACCCGGCATATGATCACTGAGCGCCGAGTACCGGTTGAGTTTTTTGAGAAGCAAAACTTGATTGCTTATTTTCATCATAAAGGTATGTATTCCACAGTCTCGACTGCCATGACTTTTGTCTGTGAAATCGTTGTGGAATTCTTTGCCAATTTGTTACCATAAACTGTTGATTTGAATTATGTGAATTATGGCAAAGTTTATGTGCGTGGCAAAGTGTTTAGTTTTACCCCTAATTTGATTGATGAGTTGTTTGGAACTGAGCCGTATCGGGGTGATTCGGCTGTGGACGACATGAATGAGGTTATCTCATTCTTGTCTGGAGGTTTCATTCATGCATGGTCTGAACAATTGCTGAGTACTCGTCTTTCTTCCCGTTATTCTGTTTTGCACAAGTTCGCTATTTGTAACTGGGTTCCCTCCAAGAACACTACTTGTGTTACACGGCCTCAGACCCAGTTTCTGTATAAGCTCGAGAGGGGAATCAAGTTTATCTTTGGGCAGCATGTGTTTGAAATTGTCACTAATTTCGCCACCACCAAGTCTGCGGCCTCGTTGTGTTTTCCCTCATTGATCTTTAGCTTACTGGAAAATCAGGGTTTGACGCTTCATCCAGATGATGTGCTCACTAGTGAGGCTGATTCGTTTGCTTTGAGGGGCAAACATATTACAGGTGCACGGGTTATTGATCTTCCTTGACAGGTGCCTTTCCGAGCAAATGTTGCTAGTGGTGTTGGGACCGACATTCCAAACATGGTCCACATATCTGCTCAGGTTCTTCGTGCGCATGTTGCTTGGATTGATACGTAAATGACCCAGTTGCAGGCACTTCGTAGTTTGATCTTGGAGGCCCTTTTGCCTTCTGGTCAAAAAGGGGGAGATGATGGCGACGCAAATAAGGATGATGCTGGTGAGGATGTTGATGGTGCCGAGGCCTTAGCGAGTCTAGCTCGAGAGAAACGTAGGAAGAGGATTCATTCTCGCAATAAGGCCTTGAAGAAGATGAAGAGGAAGCAGTTGAAGAAGCGAAAGGATCGAGGTCAAGGAACTTCGACATCCCCTCGTCGTTCGAAGAGGATCCGAAGCCAATAAGTTCCTTATGTTTTGTTTTGATGAGTAAAAGTGAACAATGTTGATTTGTAATGTTGGTTTGATGTTTTAATAACATTGAGAATTTTATTTAGGGGGAGTTTTTCCAACTTAGGGGGAGTAAGTAGTTTTTTGTTTGAACTTATGTTTGCGTCGTAGTATTTTGTCCAGAAAGGCAAAAGGGGGAGATTGCTGGGAACTTATTCTTAGCAATAATTCCTATTTTGTTATTTGCCTTTCTTGGGCACAAAAATAAATTAGGGAACTAGATTTAGGATTTCATTTGTTTCCTAGTTTATATATAGGACTTTATTTAGTTTCCTAAATTGTGTTTAGTATTTGTTTTACTTGTTTACAAGGTTTAGGATTCTAGAATTGTCTATTTAAGATAAGAGAATACTAAGACTTGGATACACTTTGAAAAAGAGATGCACGACTTTGACGAAGAAAGAGCAGCATGCGACGCACAACAAGGAAAGAACACTAGCGATTACTTGGAGTCAATGTTCGAGATTAAGGTCTTCAAAGTTGCGTGACCAACGAAGGAGATCTTTCATCTAGGCGACAAGTATTTAGTATCATATTTTTGATACTTTAGTTTTCATATATTACTTCGTATTTTTGTATTGATCATGAACAAAAAGTAATATAGTTTTCGAGTTTGTACACCCAAGTTCACAAGTACTTTTACTTGTGAACTAAATCTAATTTGATGTGTTCTTAAGTTTTATTTCCGCTGCATATCTTTAGTTTAACTCTGATTGATGTTGGTATTCAGTGTTGGTTAACATTGAAAGCAACATCACAAACTGATACTTATTTTCAAAACCATAGACCTTCAAATTTTACACATATATTGTATAGAATTAGTTGTAGGTACTGCCTAATAAAATAAGAAAATGATATATTATTTAATAAATATTTTAATTATATTTTAATTAATTATAATAACATGAGGTAGTCTATTATGCTATTAATATTATAATTTAATTTTAATTATTATGACTATTTTAATTCTAAATTAAAATGTTAAAACATAAAATAAATAAGGGGTAATTATTTTTTACCCTCCAACCTATTGCGTTTTTCACAGTTTACCATACAAACTATAATTTGTGACAAACCACCTTACAACTATGCGCGATTTGCAATTTACCCCCTAAATCAAAATTATTGTGGTTTTGTGCCCAAAATCGGATGATGTGTCACTACCCGCTTATGCCACTTCAAATTTTGGATACAAAACTACAAAAATTCCGGTTTAGGGGGCAAACTGCAAAACGAGCGCATAGTTCGTATGACGATTTGTCACAAATAATAGTTTGTATGGTAACTATAAAATAGGTCATAGTTTGAGGGTAAAAAGTTTTTTTCCCAATAAATAATTATATAATAAATCATCTACTTTTTATAATTAAATTATTATTCCAATAAATAAATTATTTATATAAATCGCTAAAAGTAATTCTTATAACCTTGTAACTCAACAACCATCACCACCATTCATGCCGGCAATTATCCGGTCGTCTGCCCAGTCGCCGTCGGCGCTGACTTTCCAACAACTGGTCGCCAGAGTTTTTTTTAATTAATATTCCATACTATTATCAAGTATGAGTCTTTTATTACCAAGTTAAAAAAGAATTATTATTATCTGAATCAAGTAAAAAAAAAATTGTCAAAAAAAAAACTCAATCAACTAGCAAGAATTTTTTTAATTTTTTGTATTATGTAATAAATAAATACCAACATTTGTGCAATCAAGTGATTATTTTTTATTATTGTTTTATTACTAGAAGTCCTCTCGTGGGATGCACAGAATGTATATTTATAAATATTTTTTTAATATTGTATAAAATAAATATGATTACAATAATAGAAGATTTAACTATCATAAATCCAGTTGTATGATAAACGGAAGGATAAAAACTAATTTGATTTGAAAAAATAAATTTTATAATCCTATATAATTCAAATAAAATGTATTAATATAATTTATACACACTTCTATAGTTTATTATCTCAAATAGAATTTAAATGTCCATTTTCTCTTCAAAAATCTTACATGTTGGGAATAAGTTGTTAACAAGAAAGTAAATAAAAATATATAATATAATTAAATAAAAGTATAAAATTAATTTTAAAATCATTAAAATATCCGGTTAGATCAATATTAAAATATTATTTATCAAATTATATATATAATATACAACATAGACCTTATTTACAAAAATGGAAAGTTTCTTATAAATACATATTAATATGATTTACAAAATCTCCTATTTAATAGAGTCAAAGAAAATTTACGAAGAAAGTAAAAAGGAAAACAACAAATAACATGTTCGAAAAATAATTAAATACACATATAATATAATTATACAAGTTCCAAAATAAAATTGACCTAAAATGAGTTAATGCCTTATTCAATAAATAGAAAATTATAAATCATCTTCAATGGGCATCTCCTAAGTGAAACAAATATTTAAAATTTTGTTTTATTCAAGTAATAATATTTTTTTCTATCTAACATATATATATATATATATATATATATATATATATATATATATATATATATATATATATATATATATATATAATTATTATTAACTCATTTTATTTTTTATGTTTAAATTAATTTTGTTAGTAATTATAGTCACATACTTTGAAAAATTCAAAAGGTGTCATACTCTCAAGCCTTCTCGCATTGTTGCCATTGTCTAATAAATAATAATTAATTATTATTATATAATTTTATCTTCTTATATTTAGATTGAGCTCATTATTAATATTTAGTTACATACTCCAATTATTGCAAATATATCATAATTACCCATACAGAATATTTAAAATTTCAAAATTAAATTATTTCAACTTTTATTATAAATACAATTTATTAATTATTTTCATATATAAGTCTTTCTTTGTAATTAAATTATTTCATATTTAATTTATCTTTTAATTTAAATAATTAATCTAGATTTTTTTTCTACTAATTATATATGACTTATTTATAAAAAAAATTATTGAATTAGACAAAATATAATAAAAGAACTATTGAGTTAGGCTAAATATAATAAAAAGAAAATATTAAATTAGGAAAGATATAGTAAAATGAAAATATTAAATTAGGTATATATTAGGCTCGGATGACACATAAGCAAATGAAACACCAAGATTTTTTATTATCCAAGCGAAACATACGAAGTAGACACATAGATTAGAAAAATTTGTATTAATATATATTTGTTTAACACCCGTGTATTACACGGAACTTATCAAAAGATAAATAAAAAATATTTGTGATAATTACTGAATTTAAATCTAAAATAAAAAATTAAAATAATTATTCCCAACCCGTACCTTGTACATGTCTAATCTATTTATTAATTATTATAAATATTAAATAATTTTATATTTGATGTTTAAATTAAATTCATTAAATCTTAGTTACATACTTAAAAAAATTCAAAAGGCGTCACATTCTAAACCCGTGTCTAATATCTATTTTTATTAATTATTATTATTATTATTAAATCATTTTATATATTAATGTTTAGAATAAATTCGTTAATAATTATTAGTTGAATACTTTGAGATATTTAATAGATATCATAGTCTCAACCCGTGTCGCATTGTAGTGATGTCTAATCAATGTTTATTAAATATTAGTATATAATTTAATATTTTTTAATTAGATTGAATACATTACTAATATTTAGTTACATATTATTTTAAATTACATTATCAATAAAACTTATTTAATTATTTTCATAATAAAGTTTTTTTAATTAAAATTATTTCATATTTAATTTTTCTTTTAATTAAAATAACTAATTT
>BMAC01000060.1:1909422-1932777 GCA_014905375.1 Phtheirospermum japonicum | reverse complement strand
GGGGCACACCCTCCCTAGGGAATGAGGTCGCTTTCCATGAATAGCCGCATTCACCACATAATTTCTCGTACGGTTATTTTGGTCCGCATCAGCTAGTCCCCCATGTTCTAGTTGATTGAGGTATGAAATCAGGTAGAACATGTAAAACACAGAATTCCGAAAGTACTAAACCAGTACACGAACGAAAAAGCAATGTATCGTACCAAAGTTCGCATCAAAACCGCCCAGTTCCAACAAACCGAGCTACGACAGGTCGCAACGTGTTCACGCGACCTGAAAAGTATCGAGCCCTCTCCCCAAAGTAATCACGAGTCCCCAAATACAGCACTTAAACAGCACACGAGATGTATTATTACGAGCTCAACTTTCTCTTCATGTGGCGACCTGGAAACTTCTGTTCCAGCGGCCAGTTCCCATAAATAACAAAACTTCTCCATAGATATCCCAATTAAGCCGGGACATACAGCCCACTAGGCCCATAATGATTCACATACATTAAATCCACAAATCGGGCCCAAGTACCCAACCCAAAGTACAAGAGGTCGCGACCCTGTATGAAAAGCCATCCCCATACTACAGGTCGCTACTCTTCACAAAACCATACACTCGCATTATCACAGCTCGCTCACCTCCCATGGGCACACCCTCCCTAGGGAATGAGGTCGCTTTCCATGAATAGCCGCATTCACCACATAATTTCTCGTACGGTTATTTTGGTCCGCATCATATATGATGAGAGCTCTATTTCAATTGAATGAAGAACAATGCTTTAGTAATGGTTTTTATCAAACCAAGCAGCATGTTGTTGTTACTCGGAAGATACATTACATTCCCGTTCCTGCTCAATGTGGCCACATTATCCTTGGCAGCCTCAATCCTCAGCTCGATCAGACCATTCCCGGCAGCTGCGGTCACACCCTCTCCGCCTCCTACTGGGCCACCTGCTTCTGCTCAATAGCCTTTGAGAACTCAGCTCCATCTCCACGTCATCGAGGACGATGTTGAAACCCTTGGCCCTACGGATCAAGCTCTCGCGGATGAGGGCCGAGATGTGGGGACAGTCGGTATTTAACTGGGCCACATAAACTTCCATGGGAATCTAGTGTTACTGTTCCATAATTTTTTTTGAAAAGGTAGATCAAGCAAATAAAACTACACCATGCCTTGAATATAGAATTTCAGGACCAAGCTCCATCAGAACCACCCAAAAATTTCCTACAAAAAAATTGAGTCAAACTACTCAAAAATAAAATCCCAACACCCACAAAACAGGCTTGTCATCCTCAACCACCTACGACGTCCCAGAAATTTGATCAAAACCACGGCCCAACCGACGAAAAATCTGTTCGAACCTAGTCACCCTCACGCGCCAAAATCAGCAAAAACTTACAATCAAATTCCTTGCCGTAGACAACCTCCTCTCCGTCAAGTCACGCCGCCCATCGTTGTCTCGCCTCTTCTCACAGATTCGATTGGTGTATATGGTGATGCAAGGTGGTGTATTCATGATAGAGAGAGACGATCAGCGCAATGGAAAAGTGAGGATTGAGAGATATGAAGAACAATTATTTATTTCCATACAAAATCATTTGGGAATATTACGTTAAGAATATAGATGCCGTGATATACATAGTCTTTATTGTATAAGAGAACAAAATGTCAAAACAAAACCCGAGCTAATTTTTTAATAATTTAATTCACATTAATATATAATAATCTAAATCGTCCATTTGATTAAGTTTAATGGATAAGATGGGTTCCTAATTCATACCTAGGGGATAGGTTCCCACATTATCTGAATCCTATATATATATATATATATAGGGTTGGGTACTGATAAGAATGTGTACGTGGGTGAGAAATGATAATGAATCATAGCCATTGTAACAAGTCTAATCTAATCTAGTGGCTCTTATTTAATAAAATAAATTAAAATACTTCCTTCATCAATCCCCCAGAATATACCAGTAGAATTTTGATTTCCTAAATTCTTTCGTGATTTTTTTTTCTACCATCTATGCAGAATCTCAATGTTCAAGGAAAATGAGTCGATGAAAACCCCCTTTCAAATCCACGAAAAACCCTAATTTTCGAGGGGGTCTAAATTGAAATTCGCCATCTGGATTTTCAAAGCCTGCTCATTGAATTTGTTTGGTTTCGATCACTGATCTTTGTTGGTATTATCCCCATAATTGCGAGATTTTAGTTACACTCCAATGGTTTCGATTGAAGACGAATCAGGTATTATTCATTTTGATTATTTTATAACTTGTATGATTGAAGATATCGTTGATTCAAGAGAAATATGATTTTAAGATTTTGTTTCATGTTGCCCTTCTATTTTCTTTTCACGGTGCGCATTTGATTGAGGACAATTTAGGATATCTATTATAATATTTCCGAGCAATATTGTGCACCTAGGGTTGAAATTCTTGTGCACCTCTAAATCTTACTGTAGTATTAAGTAAATATTTAGCTACTGCTATTGTTTATTTTTTTAAATATATTTATATTTTGATTTTTGGATTTTCTATTTTAGATGCCAGTCACGAAATGTGTTTCTTTCAGTTCATCATTTCTTTGGAAATAATGAAGAAATATACAACTGTTCTAGAATGCAAGAAACTTGTTGCTTTGTGTTTGATGTTGTTTTGGCTGATATGTTTTATGTGGTTTGTGCACGTTTATCTTTTATTATGTGCAAATAAATACATTAACTAGTGCACAATATGTCTCATATGGTTTAACAGTTCTATGTGTGGATGTTGTTTAATGTCGTTTTAGTTGGTATAGGTGTGATGTGGTTTGTGCACAATAATGTATTAACTTGTGCACAGTATATAATGCAGTAAATTATGAACATGTTATGAAATTTTAAAATAATTTTTTAATCGCATTATCTGTGGTGTGTGTACTGTTTTGTGCACTGATTTAGTGGAAAATTTTACAGGTGATATTGAATGTTCTTCCCATAATAATGAGCCTATTCGACAACGGACACCTAACTCTACAAAGTATTGGGTTCGATATGTAAAGATGTCATTAGACCTTATATTAAACAGAAATTCAAAAGTCTGAATGGAGCTATAAAGTTTTACAAGTCTTATGCCTCAGTGGTTGGGTTTGATTATTGTCGTAATACAAAAATAACATTGAATGATGGTGTAAATGCTTGACAGTATCTATTGTGATTTTTGTACATTTATGTTTCAATATGTACATAGTAATGCATTAAATTGTGCACAACATGTGCAATATAGTTTAACAGTTATGTGCACACTGTTGTTTGATGTCATTTCAGTTAATATAAATATAATTGTGCACAATTGTGCTCTAAGATATACATAATTGTGACACTGATAATGCACAGTAGCGAATGACAAAACGCACAATTGTCACCACTGAAAATTATTTTGTCCTAATATTTTAATATTATTTCTGATTTACGTGGTATCAGTTATGATTGTAATAATCACTTATATGCACATTGTAATTTGCAGATGAACGAAGAAAAAGGAACAATTTATCAAGAGCTACCATTAATTTTACTTTTATATTCTTAAGTTATCAAAACAGTTTCAGAATTTGAGAAAGTATTGTTTGAAAAGGCGAATGTTTTTATTTTTTTGCTGTGTTATCTTTGTTTTGTGCACTGATTCAGCGGGATATTGTGCAGGTGATGTTGAATGTTCTTCCAATAATTGTGAGCTTACTCGACGAATGATGGTAATGACACCTACCTCTACAAAATATTGGATCTGACATGTGAAGATGTCATTAAACATTATATAATCATAAACTCAAAAGTTTGGATGAAATTATACAGTTTTACAAGTCTTATTCCATGTTGATTTGTTTTGATTTCTGCACTCTGGTAGGGAGCACGGGGATTTTGCTCGAAGAAGACATCCTGTTTCAAATTGTAAAAAGAAAACAGAAAAAATAGGCAGTTCGAGAGAGACGGAGAAGAAGTGGAGAGTTATAGAGTTTTAATTGCAGAAGGATTAAAGAAAACTGGGTTAAAAAAGGTAACAAATTGGACTCTTAAACATAAAGAAAATGACCGTTGTACTAGGAGAGAGAAAGGTAAGGTTTAAAAACTCTAATTTACCGAATATCCTATTTTAACCCACACGGATTTTATTTCCATCCAAGAACCCCACTCCCTCTTAATTTAGGACACATGATCTCCAATTAATCGACCAAAGATCCAAAACAAATCACACGTCCCTACACTTGCATAAAACTGATTTAGAGTTGGAATTTTGAACCATCACCATAGGCGTAAAAATACGTACAGGGTGAAAAACATCCTGCCATGTCATCCTTGTATTACCTGTCCAGCTCACCAGTTTTAACACCACTGAAGCAACTGATCCACCAAACCCTTAACAAGATTAAAAGAATTCAAAGAGAGAAGCAAGCACAAGCAACAGAACACACAACAATTTGGCATCTTCACATAGTATGAATGTCTTAATTGATGCCTAAAATATATGACCTAAAAAGTTAAGAACACTTACTGATTTCAGTGACTTGATCAGTATTGCTTTTCATGATTGATGACATTATAACCAACATTACTTCAAGTGAAATCAATGAAAACAAACCCCTTAACACAAGTTAATAACTAAGTCAGAATCGCTCAAGGAGGTGAAATATAAAGATTGGACCTTTTTAATCCAAATTTTCTTCATCTTTCTATAGATTTGAAGAGAAATTATCTCAGCAATTGCTTTTAACACCCCTTGTTTTTGGACCTGAGAGAAAACCAGTTTCTACGGGAAAGATCCACAATCACCTAGTTCAAGAGGTTGGTCTTTTTGTCATCACTTTTATTACAACACAAGATCTTTTTTCACTATCAATTAGATTCAATGCACTCAAATTATGTATGAAACTGGAAAAAGAAATACATGCAAAATATACAGATGTTGTGACGGATGATAGAATTGGGCGTCACAACATCAAACCCAACATGGATGAGACAATGCACATACTGAGATCTCTTCTCAAACGAGAGAAGGTCTCGAAATCTAATGCCTTTGTAAATATGTCAGCTAGTTGATCGTCTGTCCCTACATGCTCAAGACTCACTATTTTCCTCTCAACCAAGTCTCGGATAAAATGACACCTGATGTCAATGTGTTTTATACGAGAGTGCTGAACGGGATTTTTTGAGATATCTATGGCACTCGTGTTGTCACAAAGTACGATCATAATACTACTGTGGAGACCGTAGTCTTCAATCATCTGGTTCATCCACAAAAGTTGTGTACACGCACTTCCAGCTGCGATATATTCAGCTTCTGTTGTAGAGAGGGATATACAGTTTTATTTCTTACTGTACCACGAGACCAAGTTACCACCCAAGAAGAAACAGCCTCCAGTGGTACTCTTCCTATCCACGACATCACCTGCCCAATCTGAATCAGTATAGCCAACAAGTTCAGTACATGTATCTATGGTATACCACAAACCTAAATCACTCATTCCGGCCACATATTTAATTATTCTTTTTACAGCTATTAAATGTGACTCTTTAGGGTTCGATTGATACCTAACACATAAACACACACTATACATTATGTCTGGACTACTGGCAGTTAAATACATGAGACTTCCTATCATGCTCCTATAAACGGTGTTATCAACACTGATCCCAACATCATCTCTTGACAGTTTACTAGTTTTCCCCAAAGGTGTTTTCTTATGCTTTTCATTTTCTAACCCAAATTTCTGAACCAGATCTTTATCATATTTGGTGTATCATCGTCAAGTTTCTTAATTTGTAAACCAAGAAAACATGAAAGGTTACCTTCCATGCTCATTCGAATGTGTCTGACATCCGAGCTATGAAATCCTTCATCATCTGTTCACTAGTGGATCCAAAAGCAATATCATCCACATAAATCTGAACTATAAGAATGTGTTTGTTGGATTTGAGGAGAAACAAGGTTTTATTAACTTCACCTCGTCTAAAGTTTAAAAACAGTAAATGTTGAGTCAACCTCTCGTACCAAGCTCTTGGAGCTTGTTTTAAACCGTACAACGCCTTTTTAACTTTAAAAAAAAATTTGGTTTGTGAGGATAAACTAACCCTTTAGGTTGCTCAAAATATACTTCTTCACTCAAAACACCATTCAAAAAAGCACTCTTAATGTCCATTTGATGCAGTGATATTTTCAAATGACAAGCAATAGCAACAAGGAGTCTTACCGATTCAATTCAAGCAACCGGTGCAAATGTCTCGTCAAAATCAATCCCCTCAATCTGAGTATATCCTTGTGCAACCAACCTTGCTTTATTTCTCACAATATTTCCTGCTTCATCGGTTTTGTTCTTAAAAATCCACTTAGTGCCAATGACATGAGTATTTGCAGGACGTGGAACCTAGTCCCAAACCTCATTTTTAGCATACTGATCCAAATCCTCCTGCATGGCTTTGATCTAGAACTCATTCTTAAGAGCTTCTTCCACACGCTTAGGCTCTGTATTAGCAAGAAACAAGGTCTCTCAAATTTGAGAGCAGTTAGTCGAAAGACAGACATATACCATTTCTTTGAAATTTATCCGTCTCTTCCTTGTGCTCCTCTCATCAATATCTCCAATAATTTGACCTGTTGGATGATTCCTCTGAATTCTTGATGGAATATCCCTCTGATACATGTCAATTTGATTATTCGGGTTGTCCTCATCTGAGTCTGAATCTGATTCAGGAGCTTAAGGAGTTGGTGTTAGGACTGGTGATGGGTCCTCAGTTCCAACATTGTCTGCTCCTTCAGAACTTGGTGTTAGGTTCGGTGACATGTCACCAGACCCGTCATCCCCTGTAACGTCAGTCTCTGTACCTGCACTATCATGTAATCCATCCACAATATATTGAGGAGTCTGATCACACACATCAGATCTTTGTCCTCAGCAGGTTTAACACCACTAACCAAGTCGTCAAATTTCACATTGACAGACTCCATCATGCACCGTGTTCTAAGGTTAAACAATCTATAAGCATGACTATTCTGGAAATATCCCATTAAAATACATTTGTCACTTTTTGAGTCCAGTTTAGAAAGATGCATCCTATCATTCAGTACATAAAAAACACACCCAAAGACATGGAAATAACTCAAATTAGGCTTTTTGCCCAACAACAATTCTTAGGGTGTAACATGTGATCCGGGTCTGAAATACACCCTATTGATTGTGTGGAAAGCATTATTCATTTCTTCTGCCCAAAATTGTTTTGCAATTCCATTTGAAATAAGCATGGTTCTAGTCATCTCAGCAAGAGATCTGTTCTTTCTTTCCACCATACCATTCTGTTGGGGGGTAATGGAGGAGGAATACTCATGAGTTATTCCTTCATTTGAATAATAGTTTGAGAAAGCCTCATTTTCAAATTCCTTTCCGTGATCAGATCTGATCCTTCCTATACTCACCCCAAAACGCACACATAATTTTTTTGCAAGTTGTTTAAAACTTTGAAAAGCTTCGGACTTTTCTCTTAGAAATTCACCCAAGTAAATCTAGAAAAATCATCAACTACAACTAGAACATATCATTTACCTCCAAGACTTTCCACCTCCAGTGGTCCCATTAGGTCCACGTGCATGAGTTCAAAGCAATTTGAAGTGGTGAGACTTTGAATATGTGGGTGCGGTACCCTGACTTGTTTTCCCTTTTGGCATGCTTCACAAACTGGAATGATCTTCGTATTAAGCTTTGGTAGACCATTTACAACTTCTTTCTTCACCAGCCTTTCCAACATCTTGTAGTTGACGTGTCTAAGCTTTTGATGCCATACCTCGACATCGCTCAATTGAGACAACTTGCAGAATACATCGCCATTTATTTGATAAATGTTATCTGAGGTTCTTTGGCCAGTGAGAATGCAAGCATTTCCTTCATCATAGACTTCACACTTTTCCCGTGTGAACTTAACACTAAAGCCTCCATCACACAACTGACTAATATTGATCAAGTTAGCAGTCAGTCCTTCAACAAGTAACACGTTCTCGAGTTTTATGATTCTTGGAACATGGAATGTTCCTTATCCAACAATCTGACCATTTGCACCTCCACCATATTTCACTTTTCCACCTTTTAATTTCACAATATTCGAGAGGTCTTCAAAACCGGTCATGTGCTTGGAGCATCGACTGTCAAAATACCATGCTCCTGGAATGTGAGATTTCAGAGAGGTATAGATCATGTTACATTTGATCTCATCCTTCTTCACCCAGACTTGTTTCACTTTGATGTTGGCTCTGATGTTGGAATCATGGAAAATG
The DNA here is from genome assembly GCA_014905375.1 of Phtheirospermum japonicum. Taxonomy (NCBI): domain Eukaryota; kingdom Viridiplantae; phylum Streptophyta; class Magnoliopsida; order Lamiales; family Orobanchaceae; genus Phtheirospermum; species Phtheirospermum japonicum. The sequence continues at coordinate 1,924,486 of BMAC01000060.1, read as the reverse complement.
TCATGAGACACAACATGTTGCCTTGTCCTCTGAAATTGACTTTTCTTGCCTGCTTTCTTCAAGAAGAACGGACGAATATGACCAGGATCACCACAATGATGACAAACATACTGTCTTCTTCTCTTTTTGTGATGCTTGGTTGTCTTCAGTTCTTGGTCAGTTTATTGCACTTGCTGTTCAGGTTTGTAGCCAATCTCATGTTATAAAATCTTAATATACAAATTACAAATCACGAAATCCCAATATACAAATTACAAAATTAATTAACTCCCAACATACAAATCACACAATTAAGCAAAACTCAATATATAAATCACAAAATTAAACAAATCCCAAAATACAATAACACATATACTAGTAACCACTTTCGAACACAGATCATGAAATCCACCTATTTAATTCAAAACATATAATTTATCTAATCAATCAGAATGTACAATAACACAACCAATAGTGTGAAATGCTTACAAATTACGAAACAAATATTACTCAAATCACTAAATTAATCAAATCTCAATATACAAACTTAATGATTACTGAAGAGTTATGATTATATTTTATATCATTATACATATTTATCTAATAACGAAATGATAAATATTTGTAAATACTCAACATATTAATATGGTTTACATAATATTTTATTTGGCTAAGTTATAAATTATTTACTAAGTAAGTAAAAAAGAGAAAACAACACATAACATGTCAAGAATTAATTAAATATGCATACCATAATAATACAAATTTCAAATAACGATATTTCAACACAACGATTTTTTTTCTATCACACATAATATATATCATGTGAGATAATATATAATTGTATTTTTCTTCACTAGATTTATAAAACATATATTTGGAAGCATCATATGCATGTGGCATTGAGGGCTTAGATGTTTCGATATAAAAAAATACTTATTTATTATTAAAAATAATATATTTTTAATAAATATTACGTTCGATTTATTTTGATTATTAAATTTTCCAACAACTACATAATTTACTATCAAATTAATATTAAAAATAATTATAAATTAACTAAAAAGAATAAAACATTATACGAATATTGGGTTAGATTTATTTTGATTATTGAAATTTTCATTAACTGCGTATTATACTATCAAAATAATATTAAAAATAATTATAAATATCATAAATAATTAAATAAGCCAAATCTCAGTAGTCTGGCACTCCTTATTCACAAATCTTAATTTATTTTGTTTAATGTATGATTTTTTTTCGGTAGTCGAAATATTTTCAGGGCAGAGAGGCGGCGACAGGCTGTCAGGCAACCCATATGCCCAATTAAAAGAAAAATCGGAATTGTTTTTCCGGTGGCAAGAAAATTTTCCGGCCGACGAAGTGGCGGCAGGCTACTGGAGAGCATCAAACGCTGTCAAGCTATCAGGCAATTTTAAAAAGAAAGAAAAAAAGGAAGAATTTTTTCCGCGGCCGAAAATTTTTCTAACCAACGAGGTTATAACAGACTGTCAAACAGCAACACCAGTGTTATGTTGCAGCCCAAATTTTGTTTTTTAATAAAAAAATTTAGATTTTTTTTTTGGGCGACCAAAAGATTTTCCGGCCAGACAGTGGCAGTGGTGCCACTATTATTATTATTATTATTATTATTATTATTATTATTCAAATTTTATATAAAAATAACTAAGTTTATATATTTTATTTTTGTTTATTATTTTAAATTTAACTTTTGATTTATTTGTAAATAAAATTATAATATTATTTTTTAAATTAAAAGGGCACAGGTATATTTGTAGTTTTATAATTAAATTATTATATATTAAATTTTATAATTAAAATTAAGATAGGTTTCTATGGTTGTACATCTGTACAAAAAAATTGATGGTGTTAAATAAATTTGATCAAAATCTAACGATAGTTAAGGGTTTACCTACGGCTAGGCCAATACGGCATATTTTTTTGGTTTTACATTTGTACAATAAATGAACAATCCTAATTAATTAAATTTAGCCAAAATCTAACGATTATTAAGAACGAACTTACGTTCAGAATCGTTCAGCCGTAATCACCCATCTAACTATTCATTTAATGTTCCCATCCTGAACCACCAAAAACCCCTCCCGTCCCCCTAGAAATTTGTTGGGTCTCAACTGGAGCCGAACCCCTTTCCCTTTTTTAGAATTATTAGTAATAAAGAATTCATATAATTAGCAATGTTGGAAACTGCTATTATTTCTGCAAGACTAAAACAAGAAAGCCATCATTCCCCAATGCAGAGGCGACAGCTATATAGATCATATCAAGCCATTGGTCAATCCCTTTCGTTCAAATGCCAATATTTTCATTTATTTTTGGATATAACACATCTTTCTAGCAAGACTGGTCAAGTAAACAACAGTATCAAAAGTATACTCATACTAATATTAATACAGATAACATTACAAATATAACAAGGCAAGGCAGGTTCGAGGGCGGATATATCCAGTCCCGCTACCCACCCCAAACTCGTCCAAGTTAACAAAAAATGAACTGGCCCAGTTTAAATCCATCCCATTATGGGCCCTAGTTTTACCCATCCCCTGTTTTGTCATCCCAAAGTACCTCTTCAACAGTCCCTGCAAAAGCAAGTTCCTGTAAAGACAACATTCTCCACACTTCATCCAATGTCTGCTCAATAATAATCTAAGTCTCAAAATAATAAAGTATATAATAAGGCCAAGGCCTCCAGATTGGCCTTTTAGCACCCATGAATTCTCTGAGAGATCCAACCCAATATAGGCCACATATTTTTCAGTTCCAACATGTTTATGTAGAACACTCCAGCATGATGGAAAAATGAAGCTGTATACACGAGTCCCAGTAAGCATCCCCATCTGATGACAAATAATGCAAAGCATCTCACCTTGAAGTTCAACTTTTACGATTCTTCATCCTCTTTGTCACGCACAGCACACCTTCAAACAGAGACCATCGAAATACCTTTCAACAGCTTTGCAGGAAAAGACAATGCCAGTCGGCAGAAATAATACGCAGATAACTAGTACAATGTTTTGAATTTGCTATATATATATATATATATATATATATATATATATATATATATATATATTCTCGGTCATGTGATACAACATATTATACACCTAAAAGGTTAATTACTCTCACAATTTAATTATACAAAAGAATAATTATCTCCAACAAATCACGGGTGCAGGTAATCGCAAAAAGCTCCCTTCTTGCAATGACCACTTTCATAGAATTTACATACCCGTTGCCCTTTTGGGAACGGCCTCAAATATCCTCCACCTCCGTATGGCGGTTGCCTACCCCACAGTGGCCGAGGCCCCCTCCCGAACCCAGAATCACTACCTTGATAACCACCCCATTCTCTAGGACTATTAAACCTTTCGCCACCATACTTACGTTGGCAGTCCCACGGTAGACTCCCGTTTCTAGGACTCAGATTTAGGTTAGGGTTAGCCCAACCCGTGCCCTGATTCGTTCCCCAACCGATGTTCGCCATTCCCTGACCAGCGGGTCCACCCAAGACAAGATTGACGTTACCCTGCACCGTCACCAGATTAATATTACCCTGCACCGAACCCCAACCGGGGTCCACATTATCCGATCCCATCCCGGCACTCACATTCCCACCAACCATGATGTCTTGCGTCATGTTTGGTGCGCCGGGATGAAATTCCGAACCAGCATCCCCTGAATAAACAGGAGCGTTAGTTTCCCCCTCGCTACTTGCGGATGAATGCACGCTTGACCTCGTCAGATAATCAAAAGTATTCATCGATGGTGCCCCGATCGGTTTACAAGGCACCGAAGACTCGGAATTCAGTTGTATCTCACCAGTGGAGCTGAATGCATCGCTTTTCCTACTGAACTCCTCAATCGAACTAAAGCAATCATCTTTACAATCCTCCATGAGCTCCCGGGCAAACTTCATGGCCGAAGTAGGTGACGGCAAGGCACCTTGCGATTCCATTGCGTCAACTTCGGCCAATAAATCCGATACTGATTCCTCGTCGAAAGCACCGAGCTCGATCGTCCCGTTTATTGTCATCAGCCAGTTAGGTACATTTGAAGTTGATGCAGTAGCAACAATGTTGTCACTCATGACTTCGGGAGGTTTTGCGGGCGTAGGCGAATATCCACACCACTCGGCATCAACCTCTGGAAGTTGGACCTCACTTAACCCGAGGCTAGATGCACTGCTCCAAATTTGACCTGAATTAGGCACGGAAATATTTAAAAGCCCGGTTTGCTTCTTCTCAGTTGCCTGATCTTCGTTGTTAGATCTTGGTGTTGGACTAAGCAGCTCCAAAATTTCAAAGTTCTGCATTGGAACCTCCGACTGCGCAATTTCGACTGGCTTTGGCGTCGGACTAGGAAAATCCAAGACAGATAAATTCCCTATCTGTTTATCCAAATCGGAGACATAAACAGACCCACATTCCATATCATTTGAGCTCAGATCGAAATTCAAAGATTTTGAGTTTTCTTCAGAAAGTACGCCAACACGGTTCTCATTATTAGATTGATTTTGAAGTTCAGGCCCATTAGTAATCAGGTTTTCAGAAATAAGCCCAGATGAACTCTTTTCTCCATTTTGTGACCCATGGTGAAGATCTTCACTCTTTTCTGGGCCTGGAGGAGGATCAGGCAGAGCAACACCCGTTTTCTCAGGGCTTGATGAATGAAGCAAATCGCGTGCTTCGACATCATTAATACTGGAATTACTGTTATCTTTAAGCAAATCGCGTGCTTCGATATCACTAACATCAGAATTACTATTATCCTTGAGCAAATCCCAACACTGTGGCCAGGAGCCAGACTCAGCTGCCTTTACAAGTCCACTATCGTTGTTTTCAGACGAAACACTCACATTACTACCCAAGGCTGGTTCTGTTTGTTTAACTTCTTTACTGCCCACATTTGTAACCTCACTTATCAGCCTAGCCTCCTCTTCCCGTGGCCTTGAATTCGACAAATCTGATGCTAAGTTGAATTTCCCATTCAGAGCGTCAGTGAGAAGTAACGAGTCGTATTGCTCATGATTTGTCCATATTCTCATATCAGATGGAAATAGTCCAGTTGTGCTCCATTTTCGCAGCTGCATCATGGAAAATGGTCCCTGAATCTTACCATTAGGATCACGATAATGCCACAGTTTCTCAGTTTCGATAACACTGGACGATGATGGTGAATTTCCGATGGAGGCACTTGCTGTCGAGGTCTCTAATCCAGACCTTTGCACAGATTGATCATTTCTACCACTAATAACTGAGTTAGTGATACTGACTTGATTCGTGTGTTTGTCCGAACTACTTGACCCACTTGCATCGGTTTTATCTCTCACTCTACTCCGTGCCTCGATGGTACTTTCTTCTTTAACTGAGCAAAATGAATTTCAAAAAGTTCATGTGATTACATATCCAGAGGAAGGAGAAAGAAGGAAAAAAATAAAAAATAAATAAATAACAACAACAACAACAATAAGGAAATAAGTCCACTACATTCTATCCAGTATCTTAAAAAAATCACCTTTTTTATTAGGAGAAATGGGCTTCTATTTTGAGGAAAACCCAAATGGCTGAGCCTTACATGTTTATTTGTGAAATTAAGTGCAACATCAAAATCCCGAACTAATGAAACAACAGGAATTCAAATAACTGACAGAATTATTTTTCCAAGGTAGGGAGTTACCTTTTTTACTATTTTCACCACTTTTGGTATCTTCTTCTGATTCATAATTTGGACTCATTTTTGGATCAGCATGTATCTCTGGAATTTCAGAAATTCTGCGGCAGCACTCATCGGGTGATTTTAGCAGCTGTAATTTTTCGACATACCCTCTAAGCGTGAAAAGTGTCAAGGAGCTCAAGAAAACATGAGCAAAGTCTATTATTGTAATGATATAAATAGTGGGAATAATAAGAACAACCACTTGCTATCTTATTTTGATAAATCTGAAGTACGTGTATATATATTGTTAAATTTACAAGAAATAAGGCTAGAGAGTAGCTTCACCTTTCAATCTAAAAATCAATGTTTATGTACCACATATTTAGAATTATAGGTCATCTATCATGAAGGATGTATGTTTCCTTTTGCAAACTTGGGTCTTCAACTGCTTGAATATGCTTCAATAAAGAAGGCATTTATTAAAAAAAAAAAAGGATATTCCTTCCTACGCCCATTCTCGCTAGCTCGATCTCTTAAATGATTTAATCGCGATATCTCTGCCTCCAGCCACTATTTTCAGAATAACAGGACATCAAAAACAGAAGAACCATAATAATCACATCTAAGATAAAAGCAATTGGAGGAGAAAAAAAGGGGGTGGTTGGGGTGGGGGGTGTTGATTCTGTTTTTTATTTCTCCCTCCTCTAGTGGCCGGAGGAATGAAATCTTGAAATAAGAATCTAATGGTCAATTACTAAAATAAACTCAGGCAAATAAGAACCAAGAAACTTACATCATTGACCCTCACTGGTTGGAGTACCATAGCTTTATTTTGTACCTCACCCTGAAAACAAACACAATAATTCATACAATGGTATGTATTTCGAATCAAAATCTGAAACAATAAGACAGAGCGCTTACAACAGTAAACTGTTTCACAAGCCCACATCTAATGCTTTGGCGTAGCCGTTGGCATTCATCCTGAATGTTAAAATAGATTATTAGACAGCCATGTGGAATATTAAAAGAAAACACATAAAAATGGACATTCACGGTTGTGCAATCAAGTTGAGCAAACATTGCCTGGTCGACATGCTTTTGCTAGTAAATGTATCCTCATCATTTATAGGAAGAAAGGATCATCATTACTCCCTCCGTTCACAAAAGATAGACATGCTTTCCATTTTTGTCCGTCCATAAAAGATAGGCATGTTTCCTTTTTAAAGTAAGAATACCACAAAAAAGACTAAAACACCCCTATATAGTTTACTTTATTTATTTGAATACTAAAATGTTAAGGGTAAAGTAGGAAAAATAGCAAAAAAAATACAATTCCAATAAAATCATTTTGTCTTCTTAACCTCCGTGTTTTGTCTACATGCCTATCTTTTGTGGACAGAGGGAGTAATATATAAAATGTGTATTTCTAATGATTGGAAAATCTAATTTCACCTGGCATTTATTCCTACCCAAGACTTGATATGCATTTTGGGAAGACAAAAAAATTACTTGAGCTCAAAGATTGAATAAATGACCTTACCAATGCATCACTTTTTGAAGTAAAAGAAATTACATCATTTCAAGATATTCATGTCAATCATAAATTCAAAAGGCAATAAATGTTACTGCTGAAGTAAATAAGTTGCTCAATACCGAACATTTTTTGTGGTTGCAGCATCAGCGCTGAAGAACATCACAAATGCTTACAAAATTTACAACCAAAGGGGAAGGAATTATAGAACTCTTTCAAAGCTTAGTAAGAGATAAGATACCATACCAAAAGAACACTCTACAACTACTGCTACCAGTACAACTACTATGATTCATTATTATTCTTTATTTATATGTTAAAAAAGGATCCAGCAATATCAATGTTCTAAAACATCTAAAGTCAAACAAAAGCATCAAAGATGAGTTGAGAAGTTGATGAATTCTGCATATCTAGTACCTCAGTAAACTCTTGATTTGAAATGGCATCAATTGATACAACTTCTTTCTTGTCTAAATTTAGAACTTCAAGCATGACATCTGCTGACCTGTTGCCAACTTTATAGGGCTCACCAACCTTAGTAGTCCCTGAATTACAAATGTAAATACGAATAGATTCAAGAGAATAAATGGAAAAAGAAGAAAAGAAAGAAGCTAAAGCATGCATTTCACAAATGTAAGCACTATACCTACTACTTGGACAAGCCTGTGAACATCTTGCTTCTGCTCATTACTTGATATTCTAATTCTCACAATAGCCCCAATAACCTTATTATTGAAGTTCTCACGATCATCAATAAGATTCTCCATCAAATTACGGCGCAAATAGATCAAGTTAATGTTGTGAACATCAACTGCTGCATATTCACTTAAATTATTCTGGGGTGGTGCTCTCTCGTCACTCTTTTTACGCGTTTTTCGCTTTCTACTCTTTATTGGCAACGGCAGTCCGTTAGTGTTTCCATTAACCTCCATCTCACTTGCAGCAGAACTAACAAATCCAGCTGGAATAAATGAATTCTTCTTAGAATCTTCCTTCACGAGAAAGTGGAACTCAAGAAGCTTCAACATTTCGATGTGACCAACTCGTGGCTTGCCAAATAAGTTTCTGAGCCTTTGATCACATATAATCTGACTCTTCCGACGAGGGTCTCGAAGGTTGTTTCTCTTAATGTAGTCAAGCAATAGTGTTTGCACATCGAATTGCGAAATAGCTGACGTGTCGCCATTCTTCGTGTGCGCAACAAACTCCAAGAGGTCCTTGGTTGCCCATTCCGTACTACTGTCAATTCCTAGTTTGTCCGGCTCTTTGTTGTTTGTGTGTTTGCAGATGCACTTCTTCTCAGTATCCTGGACAATGCTGACCTCGTCTCGACCTTTCTCAATCCCAGGCTCGTGACTCGCTTCTTCCTTAATGCCTAGAACATCAGTGACTTTGTCAATGACCGTTTCAACAGTGACTTTGCCAATGACCGTTTCAACAGTGACTTTGTCAATGCCCGTCTCAACAGTGATTTCATTACCCGTATCATTATTTAATTTCTCCACATTAATACCAGTGCTGGGTGGTGGTGTTTCATTCTGTGGCAAACTAAACTCAACATGGGGCTTATTCAACTCCAAATGTTCTGTACTGTTGTATGAAATAGGAACTTCTAGACTAACCACACTGGGAACCGCATTATGTAACAGTGGCTTGTAATCTACAGTGGCCACAGCTTTCCAGGGGTTTTGAGCTTGAGTGAGCTCATCAAGTCTCAATGATAACTTCTCTTTTAAGATTACCCAATATACTTTGAAGAGATATTCCCAGCTAGTTTGGTCATCAAAATCTACCTTGACCTGCATAAATAAATTACAGAACTATGAGCATAAGTTACAAATTTCCATAAATCCACGGGCAAGAAAGTGATATTTCAAGCCAGAAATGTGAGCATAAATTACAAGTTTCCATAAAGCCAAGTTTAATACATTTGAATTATAACAAATTTACACTAATGTTACACGTTGTGATTGAGATTCTGTAAAAGGGTGGAGCACTCCTTGCTCTCAATGCTAATATTATTTTGTCTTATCCAAAGAAAATAAGCAAACTAAATACAAAAAGGAGTAATTACTATGAACTAGAAATGGTTTCAAGGGCTTCCAGCTGAAAGAGCTAAATTAATTCATCTCAACAAGCATGATAGCGCAACATGTCAGAACCTCCCAAATATGTGTCAGTTTTCTGTTTCTCTGCTCCCAATAGTGCGGCAGAAGTTTCCGTATATAACAAACAATTCATATTCTGATTATAACCAAAGTACATCGAGTCATAAGTATGACCTAAAATCGAGTTCAAGGACTACCAGCTCAAGGAGCTACATTAATTCATCTAAACAAGCAGTATTCCTATGTTGCGCATCGATTATCATAGCAGGAAGCAGATGCAACACTCTAGGGATGTTGTTTTATTTTAATTAGCTTATTCATATAATTTACTTATCTTTTACTTAAGGTATTAGTGTGCTTTAGGCCCGTAGGGTTATGTTTCTATTTAAGTAGATTATTGACATTTGTTAAGGTTATTTTTGGGTTGCATATTTTGTCGGCTATAAGCTAGGCAGGATACTTCCCGAGGAGAACCTTGTGTTTTTGTTCTTTTCTTTACATAATAATATTATTTGCTAGTTTCTGTTGATTAATTGCCCTTGACTCTATCATCCTACACGTTAGAACCCCCCATATACATGTCCGCTTTGTGCTTCCCTATTTCCATTAGTGTCTACAAGTTACCATATTTAACAAATACGAACAAATGCAAATTAACAACACAGGGGAAAGTAAGGTTCTCCTGCAACAGAAAATGACGAAAAATTCAATTTTTCAATACTCAACAAAAAAAACTTCACTGATCGAATTGGTTTAGATGAAGTCAGATAATTGGATAACTAGTAAAGCATACGCGCGAAACAAACTTGGATAGTCAATATTGGTTAAGAGATGTCCAAAAAGGCATTGATGACGATAGACGAAAACGGTATGACCAAGCCCCGTTCCCATTTATATAGTAGAATGTTTACGCAAACATGTGGGCCCCACTACGAAATTTTCCATGTGAAGAACCTTAGAAAAAGTGATGGCATTAAATGCAAATGATGCACGATGGAGTTAAGCCCGAAACACAATTTGGAACAAATACAAACAGAAAATGCTTTTCATCATTTATATCTTATCCAGTACGAAAAGCATGCTTACGTTTTGATTATGGACCAAAGCTTCATTATCATTGCATCAGGATTTCCCGCAACCAAGATTAAAAATTGTTAAGAACCTAGAATTTATCAATAACCAAATATTATTGCCTTCAAGTATGTAATGAAAGGTAACAAGATGCATCCATGTTTTATTTCAATAACACTTTCTAATCGTGTCCCGGAGCGACAATTTGTGTCATTGTTCTCTACAAAAAAGCGCACAAATCACCGAACAGAGCCTCTACATGTTGCATACCAAAGCATCTGTGCGGAAAGGGTACATCATTTATAGAAGACATGGATAAATACAATTGCTTTAATGCAAAATCAGCATGTTGATTCTTCTCTCTCACAACATTGATCGTCATAAAAGATTGGTGAGTTATTTGTGTATCCACAAAGATGCATATAATAGAGACTTAGATGCCTCGTATAGTTTCATAGGTTGGGTTATTTAGATTTATTATAGATTGATGCTTTACTGCTGTTGCATTGTCTTATTTTATCTAACTACTAGGTTTATTTAAGTAATTAGTGGGCTTTAGGCCCACCAGGTGACGGTTAGGGTTATTTTTCTATTTAAGTTGGTATTAGGATTTTGCATAGGACATTGACGAATTGATATATTTTGGCGGCTATAAGCTGTGCGGGATATTTTTCCCGAGGAGAACTTCGTGTTCTTGTTCTTTCTTTTCTACTTTAATAACATTGTTGATATTTTCTTCCTATTTACTTGCCACTGACTCTATCATTCTCTACCTCCAAATTCAATAATAAAAACTAGAGAGAGAGAAATAAACTATAATTTCATCAACTCAATCCTAGAGTAAAGTAAAATCAATATCTGGACTTTAAACAAATATACTTCAGAGATGCTATTCTGACACAGAAATAGTAACATGCAAATGCAAAAAGAGGCGTGGAAAAAACAAGAACGAAATGAAGGGTAAAAAAAGCAAATTAAAAGAAAATGGAAATAATGCAAGTCCACACACATGCTAGCATTCCTGATTGACCCGACCTTAAGCCACCACAATAAAATTCACAAAGAATTCAGAAACATTCCGAAAACATCGGTAGGTGAACAAACCCAGCAGCTATCCCTAGTTATTATACTTGGTGAAAGAAAAACTTAACAAAAACAACAAATGATGGACATATGTGTATTGTGAATAAGACAGAGAAGTCAAAAAATAAAACAAAATAAAGTCTTAGTTGAGCTGAAACACATCTTAACAATAATTTACTCGATAACAGACGAAAAGTTTTGGGGAGCAAATATTTAATAACAAGATATGAAACAATTTACATACCGACTCGTTATTTGCTAGGTCTTTATTTTCAATCAGCATGATAGTTTTCATGCAGGTGGAGCAAAATCCTTTGTTTCTTCTGACACACGAATAATCTGCATCTTTAATACATCCCTTGCACAATGAATAGGTGCAAGTGTAGCACAAATAATGCGAAGCCTTCCTACACACACTACATATGTGCCACCCTGAAAGCAATATCACCATAAGCAACCCAAATAGTCGGCATGCATGCAATTCATCAAATAATGACTATACATCTGTCGACAAGTGTAAGATTTACTAAATGAACAAGTTTGTAGGATTGTTAAATGAATGATTAAACTGACATGCGTAAATATAAAATAGCAGCAAAGAATGAGCCCAAATTAGAATGAGAAATGTAGAGTTGGGAGGAGAAAACTCGTAAATAGGGTTTATCAATGCAACAAATGCATATTCTGCAAGACATTCAAAATTAAATTTAAAGCTTAATGCATGTGTCGTAAATTTACAAAAATTTTAATGACACCATATGTAACCAAAATAGGCAGCATGCAGGCAGCTCATCAAATAATGACTATACGTCTATCGATTAGTGTAAGATTTCCTAAATGAAAAAAATTGTAGGGTTACTAAATGAATAAACTGACACACGTAAGTACAAATGGCTGCAGAGAATGAGCCAAAATTAGAAAGAGAAATGTGGGGTTGGGACAAGAAACCTCGTAAATTGGGTTATCAATGCAACAAATGCATATTCGGCAAGACGTTCGAAACAAAAGTTAAAGCTTAATGCATGTTTCATACATTAATAAACATCTCAAATTCATTACTAGATCAGATTCCAAAGGACCGAATACCTGGGAACACATAAACTTTCACCAAAATAAAATAAAAAAGAAAGAAAACAAACTTCAGTTGGCTACATAGAAACCAACAAACCGGGAATTACCAGACTTCATGGAATTCTTCAAATGAAAAAGGTAACATACCACAATACCACTTAGCTTTTGATTGGAAAAAGGCTTCGTCTCGTTTAATACATGCCGGATGATAGGCCTTTGGACAACCCCTAAGAATTATAAGAGAAAAATCAATATACTACCAAAGAACTATAAACAAACTCCTACCTTCAATATTATATGAAGTTTTTTTTGAAAAAAAAAAATCTTAATAGGGAGAGGGAGTTTAAAAAAATAAAATCCTACCAATTAAATCCTGAATAAACCAGATAATTTAAGCAACAGTTCATCAGAACTAAACTCACTTGCGATCACAAAGAACCAGAGAACCACCATCGAAGCAAATAAAACAAACATCCTCGTCCTCGTCCTCCTGTTTATTCCGCTTCAACGGCGGTGGCTTTGCCGCTATCTGCCCGTACGGTCGACCTCTCTTCCTTTTCTCCCCGGTGCCGATCACCGGTCCCAGGGCCGGAAATGCTGGCGTCGGAGCTGTAGGAGGCACATCCACCACCGCAGACGGATGAGCATCCCCAGACCCATCCTTAACTGCCCTAGACGACTCTTCGTCGTCAAACCCTTGGGTCTGGGCTACAGCAGCTAGTAAAGTGTTTATGTTCTCCATAAAATGAAAAACCCTAAAATCCCTCAATTCCTCCTCTACACGAATCCCACACAACCAAAAAAATCATTTATCACACCAAAAAATTCAGATACACAATAAAATCAGGGGGGAAAAACGCAAAATGAAATTAATAGAAGGAGATGGTCAGTGGAGCTCGTACAATTGGCAGCTAGGGATGAAGGGATTGGGTGAAGTTAATTTTTCTTTCAAGCTGTAATAGTAAAGTTCAAAAAAAAAAAACTTTTGTTCTGATTATTCTTTTGGGCAGACAGTGGAATTTAGAATGTAACCCCACCATCTCCAAACCACTATACCCACCAAGTGTTTGATGTAGTTGTCCATGTGGCTGAGCAGCAAGAGTCAAACACTGAAAGCGCGGCCGTGGGTCATGGAAGCGAGCCCGAACATATTGGGGAACACGTGACTTTGGGGTCAATTTTTGCGGGCTGGTCTTTAAATTTTATAGGTCAATTCGATGGTACCTGAACTTTTGCTAATCTCACATAGGGCTAAATGTTTTTTGCCCCAATATATGCAATTTTTTTCACTTTACCCCCAAAATATTTTTTGTTCCACTTTACTCCTTGATTTACAATAATTTTTAACGTTGCCCCCCAAACTTTATTTCCGACGGAATATTCCTTCTAAATTCCATCGGCAGGCAGTTGGGGGGCAAAGTGAAAGAATTTTATAGTTTGGGGGGTAAAGTGCAAAAAATCTTATAGTTTGGGGGGCAAATTAAAATGATATAAATATTAAATTTTTGTTTTAAAATTTTATATTTGAAAAATATATATAATTTTTATCTTATACTCACACACACACAAAGTTGTCAATACAATTCCAATTTTAAAAAAAAATCATAAATTTTCAATTAATATTTATAATTTTCTAAATATAAATATTGTCAATACATCTTTTATATTATTAAATATAAAACACATGACTAAGTATTATGTAAATTAAATGATACATACAAAATTGAAAATGCACATTGCAGAGTTATACATCTAACATAAAGGTGATACTTTTCAAAAAAAATGAAATTGATGATTTTTATTTAGATGTGAATTAACACTTTTGATATCATAATTAATCCTTGTAAAAGAAAAAGTGATAGTAAATTAATATTTTAATGCCAAACATGAAAATAATATAGAATGAAATTGATGATTTTTATTTAGATGTGAATTAACACTTTTGATATCATAATTAATCCTTGTAAAGAAAAAGTTATAGTAAATTAATATTTTAATGCCAAACATGAAAATAATATAGGAAAAACGAAATTCTATTGTATTACAGTATGTTTGATTAATGTGTGAAATGATATTTTGATATTTTCATATTTAAAACCACTTGCTACCTATGCATTTTATAATTAGCAATGAGATTGTTGGTCAAATTATTATTAATTATTATAAAGCATTTTCAAACTTACGTGTAATGATTAAGCTGAGGATCACAACTTCAACCCATTACTACTGCTAAGATGTGTCTGAATGAGTATCTTTCAAAAATTTTGTTCACAATTTAAACAAGCCCACCAACACATCTGTATCTGTTTCAGTTTGACCAAACTAAGATTTTGATTTAATAAAATTATTAAGACTATAACTGTAGTAGGATGTATCATTTTAATGCAACTATCAATAAATAAATATTTTGATCCAAAAATAGGTAGGGTCCTAGTAAATATCAATAAATAAATATTTACATAATACTTAGTCATGTGTTTAATAATTAATAATATTAAAGATTTATTGACAATATTTATATTTAGAA
>BMAC01000060.1:1834258-1909397 GCA_014905375.1 Phtheirospermum japonicum | reverse complement strand
ATTATTATAAATATATATATATATATATATATATATATATCCATTATATATTAATGCAAAATCCTCATATTCTATGTATCTGCTTCCCACGCTTTGTTAGTTTCGTAAAGATATTCTGGTGCTTCGATATCATACGAGCCTAATATCTACCTAATTTAATATTTTTTTTATTATATTTTACCTAATTTAATATTTTACTATTATTATATCTTGCCTAATTCAATATTTTTCTTTTATTATATGTTATCTAATTCAATATTTTTTTTATTATATATAGCCTAATTCAATTCTTACTTTTATTCTCCTAATATAAAAATATAAATTAGTCATATTTAATTAAAAGAAAATCTATATAAGTTGAACTAATTTTTATTTATAATAAAAGTTGAAATAATTTTATTTATAGAATTTCAAATATTCTATTTAAGAAAAATACGAGTTATATAAAATTATTACAAAGAGTAATAAATATAAAAATATAAACTTAAATTTCGTATCTAATTCTAATAAATGCATTGAAAGAATAACAATCACCTATATAATATCAAATTATATAACAATAATTAATAAATATTGATTAGACACGGCAATGCGACACGGGTTGAGAGTATGATATCTTTTGAAATTTCCTAATTATGTAACTAATAATTATTAATGGATTTAATATAAATATTAAAATATAGAGATTAGACACGGGTTGAGAATGTGATAATTTTGAATTTTTCTAAGTATGTAAATAAAATTATTAATGAATTTAAAATATAAATTATTTAACAATTACAATACTTAATAAATATATTAGACATATACAAGACACGGGTTGGGAATATCCTTTGAATTTTATATTAAATTTAAAATACTGTATTATCACACATATCTTTTATATTTATCTTTTGATATATACATGTAATAATCCTAATATAATGCATTGTAAATAACAATAAAAAAACTATTGATACCTTTCTACTTCATCGTCGTTGTTGGTCCTACGCCAAATAAAAAAAAGAAGAAGAAGAACAAAAAAAATGATAATAAATTATTACGCTTTGAAGAATAAATATTGAATATATTCTAAATCTTCTTATCTAATATCAATATAATTCATTGATACACAAAGTACATATCTATATGAACAAATTAGTATCTTATGCCAAAAAAAAAAAAAAAGGGAAACAAGAAATAATAATAAATAATATTACATATACTACAACTTAGATATGCGACTTTTTTTAATATAATTATCAATGTCTTATAAATATTAATTTTTAATATTGCATATTCACATTTAACACGTGAGTGTTGTATGTTTACATATTTACAAACTCAGTTTTTTACGGGTTACCTGTCAAGTTTAAGTTATTTTGTTATACCTTGCAACTAATTTCGTGACTTTCGGATAAGAATACTTGAAAATTCTTTATTTTAAAAACCAGTCTTACAGTAATTAGAATATATAATATTTTGATTTGTGTGTGAAAATGAATTATTTTGAAAAATAATTTTTCTGTAAATAAAACAAATAATGCTACGATTTGTGTGTACAACTTGCAATATTATTCTTTTACTATTTTTAATAAATGTTATTTTTTTCTCAAATCTCGTATAATATGAGGGTGTTAAACTAGTATATATATATACACACACAAACGCTGCGAGTTGCACATGGAGAGATAAACAATTAAAATAAAATAAGAAGATAATTTTTGTGAAAAGAGTAGGTCTCTTGTGAGACTGGTCTCATAGAATGAGACCATATTTTACTATTTTCTGAAATTGACCCGGACTGCGGACCAGGAAAATCGGACCCAACCCCTCAGCCCAACCCGGACCCAGGAAAATACCTCACCCAACCCCACAGCTCACCCGTCTCCATCTTCATAAATTTTCTCCTCTTTTCTCCATCTTCATAAAATTTTCTTATTCTTCCCGCCCAAAGGCTATAATACAGGGAAAATGACGTCAGCACTTTCATGGATCAAAGCAGACGAATCAGCCAAAGAGGCACTCGTCAGAATCCTCACGGAGCGACCATCTGTCGTGATGCCGCCGCCGCTCCATCGGCTTCGCCTCCGCGTCGGCAACATTTTCGAGATTGTGGGGCCCTCTCCTTCTGCCCAAACCCTAATCCTCATCCAGGTGAAAATGAGCAATTAAATTCCACCAACCAATTGCTATAATTAAATAGACTCCTCGGTTTCGCAAATTTCAAATTTTATGCCTTTTTTTTTTGCTAGGCTGTGATTAATTGTATTTTGCCTAAAGAGTGGAAGGGCGTGCAATATGGAGGGCTGGAGCACGCAGTGTTTTTTTATTGATTTGGACTACCGTTTTGATGTTCTGAGCCTTTCACGAGCGTTGGAACAACGGATTATTGGGGTTAATGGTATTTTTTTTTCTTTTTTGGGATAAACCAGAAATGGCTCGAGTGGAAGATGACAGAACCTTTAAACATTTTTATTTTCTCATTTTGGCTTGTGCTAATGTATAAGAAAGAGTTTCTTTTAATTTCGTGTAATTGTGTAGGCACGAATTCGGTTTGTGACAATGTACAAGAAAGACATGGTTTGTTTTCAAGTTTTTAATTAACAATACTTAATTTATAATCGGTATAAAAAACTTATGATACTCTAATAGTCTTTTGTGATACTTTAACAATATTTTATAGTACTTTAATAATATTAGTTAATTAGGCTTTAATTTAAAATCAGATATAAAAAACTTATAATATTTTAACTATATTTTGTAATCTTTACCAATATTTTGTGATACATAGAATAAAAAGAAACTTGTGAATTGTACGTGTTGTGATATTTTAACAATCTATTTATTTATAAAGTATCACAAACTCACTTTAAAGTATCACTGATTTGACTAAAAGGTATAAAAAAAACTTATGATACTTTAATAATATTTTGTGATACTTTGACAATTTTTTTTGATACTTTAACAATATTTTGTGATACTTTAACAATGTTTTGTGATACCCAAACAACTTGAGTTAAAAATGTTACTTAAATATGCTTTATTTTAAAAATAGGTACAAAAACTTGTGATACTTTAACAATGTTTTGTAATACTTTAACAATATTTTGTGATATTTTAACAATGTTTTGTGATACTCAAATAACTTGAGTTAAAAATGTTACTTAACTATGCTTTATTGTAAAAATATGTATAATAAACTTGTGTTACTTTAACAATGTTTTAGGAAACTTAAACAACTTGAGTTAAAAAAAATTACTTAACTATTTGATTAACATGAACTTATCCTGATTTTAGTTAGTTTTTGTTGTTAATTTTGGTATAAGTTGGATAGATTAAGCGTATTTTCATATCTCCAGCTTATTTTACCGTTTTTTTGATCTTATTGATGCAAATAGGTGATTATTCTCTATTTTTCCCCATACATCTAAGTAACCGAAGGATCTCAAAGCTAAATAGATGAAGTTTGACGTCTGATTTGCACATTTTTGTACGTATTTTTATGATATTCTTGCGGCTCATTTGTGCGTGATTTGCTTGTATTTATGTGGTTTTGGAGTCCACTTGACATAGTTTGCATCTTTTTAGGTTTTGTAGTGTTTTCTTTGTTTTTAGTAGTTTATCTTATATTTTCTTAGTTTTTTTATTAGTTTTTGTTTTGAAGGTCAACTTTGGTCAAAGTGGGCCCGGGACGAGGTCGGAAGATGATTCAAACCCGAGGAATTCACTGACAAGCCTTGACATATCATTGGTGTGAGGATCGACCGAAAACGACGTGAAATGTGGCTATATTCATTGTCGCCTCACGCATTCGTTTGGTGGATATATCAGTTGTAGTAATACAAGCATAACTCCATTACCACTTGTGCCATTTGCCTCCATCTTATATCATTGGAAATCTGAGAGAAAGATCTATAACTTTTGTGTTTACAATGATCCCAAATGCTGAGGCTAAAAATGGTAAAAAGTAGCTTTAATTAGAGACAGTGCGCCATGGCCTCGCTTGTGGCAGGTTTTGGGACGGAGCCAATAATTCTCGAAGGGAAATTTTAATTAACACAAATCAAACGCTAAATGAAATACAAGAGAAAGGTCAAAATTTCATATGAAGACAACGATGGCTGATTCCGTGTGTTTTTCTACCTATCGACCACGAAAATTGATCGATTGACTGTGAGGGTTCGGAAATTCTGCTGCCAAGCATTCGATCGACTGCTTGCCAGTCGATCAACTGCAACGCAGATGATGTGTGATTTTGGCGAAAAAATAGACCTTTTTTCCTTTGACCAGCCTATAGATGCTTCCCAACCATTATTCACAAAGAATATCCTCATTTTGGCTAGTTGGGGAACTTGACAAAGTCCCCATCTCTTCGAAACCCATTTTTCATTTCCTTAGATTTAGATTTTTAGTTTATTTTCAATCATTAATGTAATTGTAGTGTAATCTGGTGTGGATATTCTTCAAGACTTGACACCTCTTGGAGATTTGGTTCTTTCATCTTTTGGTTTGGTAATGATAATTCATTTCTCTTGATTTCTTGCTTTGTAGTTGTTAATTGTTGTTGTTTTCTTTAATTGTTGTTGTAGATTAATGATTTATAAAATGTCTAAAGCTTTTCTTATGTTGTTGAGTTTGTTCTTCATTTCATGTTCTTCATGTTCATCATTTACTATTTTTGGCAAAACCCCATTGAAGCTCTTATGAGTTCTTCAAGCTTTTTGCCAATTTAGGAAATTTATTAATTTTCATTAGAAATCATGTCTAGCTTCTTAGTTTGTTGTTGTGTTATGCTTGTATCTTTCAAAGCACTTTTCTCTCCTTAGTTTATTTCAAACTTCAAAATGATGAAGCTTCACAAATCTTCAAGTTTTAATTATTTTAATTTTCAATTGATGCAATTAATTTAGAAATTATGAGTTTAGGGTCTTGGTTCGTTCAGAACCATTCATCGGAGTTTGTTGAGACTCGGGATTGACAAACATGGGAATTGGGATTGACGACCCCAATACTTGATCGATATTCGGGATTGACAACCCCGATTTATGGATTAAGTGCTCGGCAAAAACCGATTGATCGTGAAAACGAATCGAACACCCTAAACCCTCATTTTTCGTTATTTTCATTAAAATCACTTTTAATTCTTGTCTTAGTTGATTAGCTTTCAAAAGCAGAACTAAAGTGAATTACACTTTATTTAGTATAGTTAGTTTAGTTTTATTTTATATCACGAAAATCAAATGCGAAATAGCTTCCGATTAGCCTTCCTCGAGACACAACTCGGGAAAACTTACGCTCTACAATCGACTCCGTCCTTTTGGGGAGACGATTTCTTAGAGTGCTAGGAATTCTTCGATCAACGGCCACGAGACAAAATGAGCGATTCGGTAAAGAAGTAGCAGACTTATCATTAAACAAGCCACAAAGCAGAGGCCGTCGATCGACACAACCATCAATGCACTAGAGTCGCACGCGTTGATCGACCATCATGTCGACGATGTCACCGACGAAACTCTTTGTTGGCGTCAATTCTACTCCGTCGGTCGACCACTCGGTCGACAAAACTCTCTTTCCACGTCGATTATAAACCGCCGATCGACGCCACACCCTCAGTCCTCATCAACGCATTTCCCGTCGATCGATGCCACGGTCGACGCCGACCCAAAATCGGTATTTGTATGGAAAATCATGCTCCAAGTTTTTGGAAACTTATAAATACCCTTCTATGACTCATCTACGGTACGTTCTTATATATTCTTAGGGTTCCGAGACGTAGAGAGAGTCTGTTTCTATTGCCCGTTATGTAGATAGAAGATCAAGGTTAAAGATGCGAGATTACAAGTGCTAAAGCTCAATTCTTTCGTTCGTGATTCGTTCGTCGACCAAGATCCATTACTTTCTCCGGAATAGCTGGAGATTTACTGTTTTTTTCTAGTTCCAATAAGTATTCTAAACCTTTTTAATTGCTTTCTAGATTAATTGTTAGTTAATTCTCATAATTTAGATAATTGTTCTTATTTTCGGATCTTGAGATATTTCATGCTTGATACTTTGGTTTTCCTGGATAATATAATTCGTAATCTTTCATCTTTCAATTCCGTATCGTTTATTCATGCTTGATAATTTTAATTTAAATTTCGTTCATGCTAGTTACTTGTTCTTAAATTTCCAAACCCCTAGTTCATCGCTTTTTGTTAATTAAACTTTTTAAATTCTCATTGGTTAATTAGTTTAAAATAACTAGTTCTAGTTAATTAGTTTTTAATAATTGCTCTCGCTTTTAAATTCGTAGTTCATAAATCAAAAACAAAAACAAACCCCCAATTATACATGTTCGTGTGCAACTTTGTGATAAAACAAAATTGAGAATTCCAATTGGTTGTTCCTTGAGAATCGAGTCGGTTTAAACTTACCCACCTACAAGCAAACTCGTACTCTTGCGAGCAAGCTTTAAACATTTGACAAACATATTATAAAAGTAGGTACGTTAAGCTTGAATCACTATCTTTAATTAAAATTAGGTATAAAAAACTTGTGCTATCTTAACAATCTTTTGTGATACTTTAACTGTATTTTATGATAATTTTAATATCTTTTGTGATACTTGATCAAATATTTCAAAACTTTGCGATACCTGATCAGATATTTTAAAATATCAATACTACAACTATAATTTAAAAATAGGTATAAAAAACTTATGATACTTTAAGAATCTTTTGTGATACTTTAACAACTTGAATTAAACAAAGTTAAACTATACTTTAATTTTAAAATAGGTATAAAAACTTGTTATACTTTAATAATATTTTGTGATACTAAAACAACTTGAGTTAAAAATGTTACTTAACTATGTTTTATTTTAAAAATAGGTATAAAAAACTTGTGATACTTTAACAATGTTTTGTAATACTCTAACAATGTTTTGTAATACTTTAACAATGTTTTGTGTTACTTTTAATTTACAGTATAAAACTATAATATACAGTATTTATACCTAAGAATTGTAATACTTTTAACTTAGTTTGTGATACTTTTAATACACTTTGTGATACTTTTAAATAATTTTGTGATACTTTTTCTATAATTTGTGATTCACTACATAGAATATAATATAAAATATTTATACGTAATTATAATACTCTTAACTCAAATTATGATACTTTTAACTATATTTGTGATACTTTTCACATTTTCTTCATTGACCAATCAATCAAATAATTCTAGTAATTAAATGTATTACAAAAGGTTGATAATGTATCAAAAAACATAGTTAAAGTATCACATATTTTCTGATACTTTTAGTTAATTTTGTGATACTTTTAGTTAATTTTCTGATGTTTAATTTTCTGATACTTTTAGTTAATTTTGTAATACTTTAACAATATTTTGTGATACTTAAACAACTTGAGTTAAAAATATTACTTAACTATACTTTATTTAAAAATAGGTATAAAGAACTTAAGATATTTTAACAATCTTTTGTGATACTTTAACAATTTTTGATACATCCTGATGCTTAAACACAATACATGCAGTCAAAGATGTTCCACAGGCAAACTTTTCTGTTGTGCCACACAAAGTAAATTCCAAAACCACAAGCCCATGTTTTATGGTGGAATGGACAGTAAGCTTAATTCTGCCGAAAACATAAAGGATGACCCTTGGGACATTACATGCCTTAGAACAAAGTCAACCTTTGACTGATCCTTCTCTGGTCAACCAATTCCTAGTGCTTGACATTCATTAACTTTGAGTGCAAATGTGTAACCACTCATCTTTTCACTCGGCCACTTTCCAATATCACTCTATATTCCATTTTTATCATATCATAAACTACATTTAAATAATAAACGACATTAAAACACAAGGATTAATTAGCACACCCAGTAATCAATCAGTTAGACTCGAAATACTTGGCAAATATATGTTAAATAAAATCTATCCATGAGAAGGCAAATAAATTCTTTACAATAAATCAATGATTACAACTAATCAAAATTACTCTTTCCATAAAAAAAAGAAAGAAAAAAGGCCTACCAGATTATGATTACTATAGAAAATTGGTTCCCGCGAGATTATGATGCAACAGCTTGTACACAACTGATGCCTGGCATGCATCGCATTAACCGGCCTCACGCAATTCTCGGGGACCACCTCATCGTCAAACATCTGAAACCTTATCTCCGGACCCAACTCCTCGTTTCTCATCTCGCATATATTATGCAGCACGCAGCATGCCCCAAGCACGACCGACAATCCTGAAGCTTCATCTCCGTCCTCTTCCTCAAACAGCTCCACCGAGCCTTCAACCGCATGAACGCCTCCTTTGCCACCCCCTGCGCCTCCTCCACTTTCTCGTTATATGCGTGCTGCGTCCATGTCAGATTCTGATGGGTGTAGGGAGCCAAAATCCGGTCCATCAACGGGTGGCCCGAGTTCCTAACAACCCAGAGGTCTTTCAAAGCGCCCTTGTTCGCCCTCTAAGACAAGGTCGATTTCTCCCAGGAACTGATCATCGGTCATCGAGCCGGGCCAACCGATGCAAATGTCTGTGAAGTTAATAGAAAAACCTCTTTTGCTTATTGGTCTACATCTTTATTTTTCAACCTGGATTTCTTCTTCATCACAATAATCATACTCTCAATCATCTTGGGAGCACCACCACTCACAACTTCATATCGATCAGACTGTGATTTCACTGAATAACAGTTAAGACTTACAATAACTGATTGTAAGACCAGAACGAAACCTTGAGAATATATCAATTAAATTAATGAAGCAGATGTAATAAGGCACCTCTAAAAGTCTTGACCATCTCCACATTAAATTTCGACCAATCGGAAGAGTAAACCACTGGACAAAGTCGCCATGCCGCCAAGCTTCTTGAAAAAGAACTGGTCGCCATTGCCATTCATCTTTGTTGCCGGTATTGAAACTAGATCACCCACTTTCTCAGAGAATCAGGCTACTCATCGACCTGAAATTGCAATAAAAACCTAGTAATATATTGAATATAATTACTATATTCTAGTATTCAATAAATCCATTAAATACAAGTATAAAACTTAATTGGCCAGTCTAAAACATCTCAATTTAATTATCACAATATATGCAATTAATTTGAAGGCCAATTAGCCAAGTTTATATGCTAAACATGAAGAAAAGTCTGTAATGACTTAGCACAAACAATTATAAGAAAATGGGGTAAAAAGCCCTAATGTGGATTAATTCCAATGTTTCCACAAATTGTATTTCGCGATACCAAACTAGAAAATGACTTATTTGTTCATGGACTGAAAACTCACCTTAAAAATCGAAAGAGTTGGGTGAAACTTCATATACAGAGTGACCAATCACCAGAAGAGAAAGAGAGAGGGGGTAAAGGCGAGATTCGTTGTCGACCGTGATCGGAGCAGTGCAAAGCAGGGTAAATGCTTCATTTTAGATCAACTCTGCACTGATTATTAGTGTGTGACTGTGTGTGAGAGAGGGATAGAGAGTTGGGGGAGAGGGAAGAAAAGTCGCACCGATCCATTCGTTTTATTCTTTGCATCAATATTGTGGAGCGGGTGGGATGGGTGAGCGAACTTATGAATTAGCGGGTGGATATTCCGGGTCAATCTAGATTGGTGGATTAAAAGTGGTCTCATAGTATGATTTTCCTTGTGAGAAATATTGGTTCTCTCGCTTATTGCTATTTACGTTATTTACATTTTTTTCCTTTTTAGTTGATTGATTCTCCATCTTCCTTTTTTTTTTTTCCTTCGGAACAGAGAGCCGCAGCAGCACTGCTCAATCATTAAAAGGGGCCAACTCCACGTTGAGGCATAGTGTGCATTGGACGCACGAAGATCGCTCGCCTCCTCTTCATCTCAGAGAGATGTGTGTGGCGTCGCATCGATGCAGTTGGAAGCTCTGCGGATGGCATACAATGAGATTAAGAGGAGGAAAATATGCAGTTGTACATATAAGTTGTTGCGAATATTCTTAATTACTATTTTTGGCAATTGCTTCTAAATCTCACATCAAATTCTCTTTACGATACACAACGAACAATAACAAAAAAGTTAAAAAAAATTTATACCAAATTCTCCACATTAGTATTTTGGGGTTTATCGCCTACGCATTTAGTTGCAGCTAGGTGTGTTTTTGTGTGTTCGGCGAATATTCAATTTTTTTTTTATTAAAGATGAATTTTGTGGTTTATGATTTGATTTTAAAATGGAAATCTGATTTGTATGTATGATCTATTTGTGTTAATTGACGATAGTCGAATATTTTTTAAAAAGAGAGGGGGGAAACTGTTGGGGCTTATAAGGCAAGGACGTCCTGCAAAGGCAAACAAGATTTGGTATTATAATGATTTTTCCAAGTTTTATTAACTTTTGATTTTATTATTGAGAATAAGTTTTGCATACATAACCTGTTTTGTTAATAATAATATTATTCTTTTTTTTGTTTGTTGTTGTTGTTGAAAGAGTTTGGAGCAAGGAATTTGAGCGATGTTTACTTCCTCTGCCAAGGAGGTAATGGGTGTATTCAAGTGGTTGGAGAATGTGTGTTTGATAAAGCACTTATGTTAGGGTGTCTAAGTGACTTGAAAATATTATGTTTTCACAACCTTTAGACTTCAAACTTGATTTTATAATTTTACCCAGAGAGAGAGAGAGAGAGAGAGAGAGAAATTCTTTCAGGCCATTACAAATTTTTATGTAATTTTATCTGTTATAGGTACATGTAAAATGTGTTACTTGTGGTGATAGTATTTATCATTATCGCTTGTTGCAATGTGTGATGCTTTAAATTCAACACTTGATGAAGAATTATCTGTTGATTATAAATATTTTTTGATGGGTGAAGAGGTATCATGGATAATTATATGGGTTTATTAATTTAAAGTTATACACACACACACACACACACACACACACACACACACATATATATACTACTATATATATAATATATATATATATATATATATATATATATATATATAACTACTACAGAAACAACTTTCTAAGGCTGTTAATTAAAGGCGGTTCACTGAAAACCGCCTTAAAAATACTTTTAACGGCAGTTGTGGCTAAAACCGCCGTTAAAAAAGGTTATTTTATGGCGGTTTCCTCAAAAACCGCCGTTAAAAGGTTATTTTACGGCGGTTTAATCAAAATATCAACTGGTTTAACGGCAGTTTTAAAAGAACCTCCATAAAAACCGCACATTCTACGGCGGTTATTTGAGATCCGCCGTGAATTAACAGGTATTCACGGCGATTTCTTAAGAACGGACGTTAATTAGTTCACAGGTTAATTAGTTCACTGGATTTAACATCGGTTCCATTAGAACCGCCGTGAATGTGATGACATTTAACGGCGGTTCTATTAGAACCGCCGTAGAAAGTGCCATGTCACCAATCCTCGTCTTGTGTTGATCCGTGTCTCATCCGATGATCTGCATTCGCCATGTCATAAATAAAAAAATAAACAAATTTTTTTTGATTAGAAAAGTAGCCCTCTCTTCCTCTCTTCTCACTTTCACGCAAAAGAAAAAAAAAACTAGAACATAAATTAATCCCTCTCTTCTCAGTTTGAAGCTGCGGATGAATGGTTGGGAAAAGTACAACCATCCTCTCGCTAATGAATTAATCGCGAAAGCCATTGAAAATGGCGCCACAGATCTCAATTTCGAGATCTCTCCGTCGACTCTGGTGTTCGTTTTGCCACACGAGGTGCTCGCATCCGAAACCCTAACTCGATTGTCTGTGTTCGGATGCAAAATCGAGAGCGTGAAGAAGGCAAATTGTTCGAGACTCAAATCCCTTTATTTAGAGAAGTTTATTTAGAAGGTGATATGATTTGGGATGTGCTTTCGAGTTGCCCCTTGATTGAGGAATTAGTATTGCCTGATTGTAAATGCTTTGCCTGATTGGTTCTAAACTTGAAGTTGTAACTTTACCTGAAGACATTGAATAGTGTTTTCATATTTTATTTTATTAAAGGATTTTCAGTTTTGATTTGAGTTTTTTGTTGTTTGTTTCCTGTTGGTTTGTTGCTCGAGTAAGGAAAATATGCAAAGTTAAGTTTTCTGGGTGTAGTTTTACGAGCGATGATTTGTCGGATCATCTCAAGTTGTTTCATTTTATTGAATTTTCTTGTCCTGGCCATCAATTTTTGTATGCCAGTTGAATATTCATTAATTAGGATTAGGGTGGTGGAATATTTTCAATTTCCCCAATTTATTGGGTGAAGGTAATATTTTCATAATTTTTTTAACCCATTCGGTGAAAATGGAAAATATTACTGTGGCTTTGAGGTGATATCTCTATTCCGAACACTTATATAACCTTTTATGTTTTCATGTATATAGATTAATCGATACACTGTCTTTATTTTCTGTAAATAAGATGCTTAACTGATGCTTAACTAAAGACAGTGAAGCAGCAAAACCATTAGAAGTAAATAACTTACATGCGATTTAATTGCATAATAATGATGGTCTATTCTATTTC
This sequence comes from Phtheirospermum japonicum, assembly GCA_014905375.1. Classification (NCBI taxonomy): domain Eukaryota; kingdom Viridiplantae; phylum Streptophyta; class Magnoliopsida; order Lamiales; family Orobanchaceae; genus Phtheirospermum; species Phtheirospermum japonicum. The sequence goes on along the minus strand of BMAC01000060.1, from coordinate 1,896,904 downwards.
AGTTCCTGGCACTGAGATATTTTTTGCATCGCAAAAAGATAAACAAAAATCCACCTAATGATTTTCCATATCACTTGCCCTTGATTTTGATTACTAACAAGCAGTTAGAAAGGAATTTGTGGTATATTGTAAGGATTGTAATATAGCAAACATGTTATAGGGTATAATGATTGAGTTGAAAACAGTAATATAATGTCTTCAACGTAAGAATTTGACTTGGTTGGTGTGATTGGGGACTCGTGTAATTTAAGAAATTAAATATACAGAGGTTATATTAGTTTGCGTGTTTATTTTATCTTGGATATCAAGTGCAAAACTACATAGAACTCTTAATTAATAGAATATTATATTATTATATATCAATATATTTTGCCATCAAATCAAATCACATGAATATGAGAAATATAGATTTTAAATTTCTTCATCCCGTGCGAATTAAATCACAAGTGAAAAAGGTTTGATTGCGGGTTCAAGTGAAAGAATAACATTTAATTCAATAGTAAGATGCTCAACAGTTGACATAAAAACCATACACAGAGACATGCAAGTTGAGAGAAATACACACACAGCACACAGTTCAGAGAGGTTTCTAAAAGATCTTAAACCAATACCAGAATGCCGGGCTGGTGCAGGAGTCACGTCGCAACACACATTCGTGTCCGTGCCCGTTCTCATGTTCGAGTCCGTTTACCTTCTCGGCAATGCAAGAAAACAGCAGGTTTCATTAAAGCAGAGGAAAAGTCTGTGTTTTCACATGAAGTCGATGAATTCAGCTTCAATAGTTACTTGCCCGAGTCTGAATGTGCGGATCGAGTCATGGTTGTGGTTGATTCCAGCCCTGAAGCTAAAGGGGCTTTAGAGTGGGCTCTGTCCCACACTGTTCAAAGCCAGGACACCATCATTCTTTTGCATTTGCCAAATAAGGTTAGTTTTTGTTTTATATTTTTATCTTTGCTCAAGTTAAGAGAATAATTATATAGTTATACCACTACAACACTTGTTTGAAAACAAAATGTTAACATGTTTATAACTAATGGGGAAATCGATCAACGAGCATATGATCTTCTTCACTCCACAAAAATTATGTGTCAACTAAAAAGACCTGAGGTGAGTAGTAGCTTAAATTAAAGTGTATTTGTCCCTTCTTATTGCAATAAAATGCATGACCAAAAAAGCATACATCTGAATCAAGAAATTAATATTTAAAGGTTTAACATTTTGTTTAGTGAATCAAGTATTTGATACAGAATATGAATTATTGAAGGGATTATTACAAAAACTACCGATGTGATATGGCCTAGTCACACACAAATTATCCTTCATAATTACAAATAGCACCTTAAGATTCACGCACTCCCCCTTGAGGTTTGTATTCTCTTAACAAATATATCCCAGCTGAAAACACAGTTTTCAAACGAAAAAATAACTATCAAGGTGTTTTTTGTAAATAACCCATTATTTAATTTAATGGTGAGATGATGCTGACGCTGTACTAAATGATTCTTCTTTCAAATGAGATAGGTGCAAGTTGAGACGGCAGTCCGAGAGGGAACGAAAAAGGGAGCACTTGTAGTTGAAGCAGCAAAGAGACTAAGGGTGTCACTTTTGGTCCTAGGACACAAAAAGCAATCATTTCTAAGGCGCCTTCAGATGATTTGGGCAAGTAATAAGACTCGTAACAGGTTTGTGGATTACTGCACCCAGAATGCTAACTGCATGACGATTGCTGTGAGGAGGAAAAACAAGACAGGAAATAAAGACAGTGTATCGATTACCTGATGTCATAGGTTAGTGTAGAAAGCTGGCTAATATTTATGTTGAGAAGCTATTTGAGATTTATTGCTCGGGAGAGGATCCTTTATTCAGTCAATCATAATCTCAACAACTCTGTCAAAATTTGTTGTAATGCTACATATCTTTTGCCCAGTTGGTTTGACTCACAACCTCCACTGCAGTCCGGTCTTGCGGGTGTTTCGTAGGGTGGGAATGTTTTATGTAGTATGTCAAACTTTAATAGATTTGATTTTATTCAATGGTTGTGTATATATGGATGATTGCATATTGATATATTTGTCAATTTCTTGTACATATTTCATTGAATCAATATAAAATATATTTGGTGCACCTGCTTTCATTTTTTGTTTTACTACTTTCTAGAAGGTGATTTTAAAGAACCGTTATAAATTGGCTGTTCTTGAAAACAGACTTTCTAGAAGGTATTTTACAAGAACCGCCATAGAATCCACCACCGTTAATTTTTACGGCGGTTCTTAAACCTCCGTAAAAATCATCACTTTCTACGGCGGTTCAAGAAAAACTACCGTAAAAAGCCTCACTTTCTACGGCGATTTTAGAAGCAACCGCTGTAAAAAATTTACGGCGGTCGATATAATGGCAGTTCGAAAACCGCCATTAAACATGCCTAAAAACCACCTTTAAAACCCTATTCTGCAGTAGTGTATATATATATATATATACTATATACTAGTATATACTATATATACTAATATATAGTATATATTATTATATATATATATTCATTTCGTCCTTATATGGATGTCGTAGGATTTTATTTTTTTGGTATATATACTAGCTGTTCTTTTGCCAATTTATTTACATGCACCTGGGTGCACCTTGTTAGGTGCACTCTGTAAAAATTTGTTAGATGATCAAATATGGTTAAACCTTAATCCTAAAGGAGTTATAGACTCGCGTCTATTTTAGGAAGACTCTTATTTTGTACTTTAGAGTTTATTTGTAAATATTCTCTAAACTTGCATTTTTAAATCTTATTCGACTTAGATGGATGAGAATATAAACTAGAAGACATGGAATCCATACCTTCCTACATAAATTAGAAATGAGGCCTCTAATTTATAATTCAATTATAAATTAATCACTCGCTAGTGAATTAATGGTAAATGAGGAAATAGAAGTAATTGGAAAGGTTAACAAAAATTTGCCTAGTTCCAAGTATGAATTGTCTATGGAGAATTAATCCATATGAAATGATTATGTCAATGGACGACTCAAAATGTAATAGAGTAAATTAATCTATAATGAAGAATTGTGCAATTCTATATTTATAGTGGAGCAATATTGTAATTAATAGTTTGGATATAATAATTAAAGAGTTTGATCTTTATTCAGTTTATTGGAGTTTCTAATTATAGGTCCATGGTCCCCGGTGCGTCTCCTAACTATAGAGTTAGCTAGAAATGTAAATTTGAATTCTTATGGGAAGTTGAAAAATATTAACCAATCTTCAAGGACTAAATTAGAAATATTAAATACATGATAGTTAATTATTTGTGAGTTTTTTTAATTATAATATACTAAACAAATGGAAGTTTCCTATTTGGGGAAAGGTTTCCTTGTAGATAGAGTTCTCTTTAAGGTAGGAGATCAAGTTGGATTAAGACTTGGAAACTAAGAAAATCTCTCCTTATATATCAAGGAGGGAGAGAACGAAATTTAAGAGTGGGATTACAAGGAGAAAATCATTTTTTCTTTGATCCTTTTTCTTTTGTGTTCCAAGCTTTATCTCCAACCCCTTTCATAAGTCAATTCTTGTGTATTCATGTGTTGAAAACACACAAAGAAAATACATAAACATTATAGAATTTATGTTTGGGTGTGCGCACGCTGCTTTCTAAAAAAAAGATCAAATTGGAAGATTGGGGTATCTTTGATGGACGATGAAAGCGAAAGTAGAAGAAGGACTAGTGACGCTTAAGAAGATTTACGGCTTTAGTTTTTGTGTAAAACTATTAACGTACGAATTCGCTAAACAACCTATGTGATTTAATTATTCACATTAATTTCTTAGATTGAATATGTGATTTGATTTTTGGGAAAAAACACATGCTTCCGCAATTATCTAATTTGATCAAATTAATTTTTAAATGTCGGAACAGTTCCGGCAACTGAATTAATTCCTGAAGTTCGGAGCTTGAAAGTTTTAAATAGCAAAAATAAACACAAGTACAAAATTATAATTTGCCTATGAGTAAAGAACTCATAGATCATGGTCTTAGGCCAGAAAGATATACTAAAAAATTATTTCAATATTTTTACAAAATATATTAATATAATCTATTATCTGGTAATATATGAAAAACTCTTGATGGAGGAGCTCATTTGAATCAGCAGAGGGTTGCCCGTAAAACCTTCAGGCTTGATCAAACATAAGTTTGCAGAACACGAGCACAATGGATGACAACTTCTCGTATGGTTCTCTATTTTTCTCGTGAGAATTCATAATGAATGAAGTCCAGCATATATGATACTTATACACAAATATGTATCATCATCCCTTTTGAAGAGTTCTAAAATATCAAAACTGGTTCAATGAATATCTTGATATTTTAAGTAATAAGATGATTAAGAAAATACACTTTCATACTTAAAAAAGGTTCTTACCCTAACTATTAGTTAGTCAACAAGATAAATATAACTACTAAAAAATATACAGACCTATTTTAGAAAGAAGAAAATACATCTAGAAAGGCAAATAAATATATTGCATAATAACGACATAAATAGAATTCTAATAAATCTTCCCCTTGTACCTTTCTAGACAAAAATAACTAAACAACTTCCCTTGAGTTAAAAAAACTCTCCCTAAATATAAGAATCATGCCAGAAATATTAGTGATAACATTAGTAACACGAGAATTAACAAAGATAACCAACTAACACAACAAATATCCATCAAGTAAAATCCAACAAGGGTTTGATAAATGGAAAATGACTTAATATCAAGGGAATAGAATCCCAACAAAATTAATTATTTGTGCCACTAAGTCCAGCACCACGAGTCCTCTTCCGTAAAGACCATATTGGAGTGGTTGTAAAACCATCACCAATAACTTCTTCACCTGCCTTTTCCTTCCCTTTGTGGGTCAGAACAAAAGTATCATCGATATTTGTTATTGCAACAACATCAACTCAAGCAAGGTCACCATGACTAACATCTTCTTCTCCCCCTTTTTGACCGGAATGCGAAAGGACAGACGCCTTATAAAACTCTACAAAGCCAAAAGCCAATTGAGATGAGTCCGAACACCTGTAATCTGTAGCTCAACCAAGGTAAGATAAGACTGCAGAGCGGTACAAAATTAATAATAGAGGGAGAATTAGGCATTGAGGCAATGGATCAAATTTTAGAGGACGAGTCACCAACACTCGAATCAGCATTATCGAAAAAAGCAACACTAACATCATTTAAATCATCATCAGAAAATACCAAGGGTAAATCAACAACACGATTCACTCCCTGAAAATGCTTGTGACTGAGCCTAAAGAAATTGGGCTCCCGCTGAAGTGCTCTTGCTCAAATTCACTGACACCTTGATCATCATGAAGAGAGTAGATAAGAGAGGGAAATGGGAGACCACACTTGGTGGTGGAAGAGGAAGAATACTTCGTAACACACTCGAACACCATGTGGCTAAAATTGAATCGCATACTATTTTACATGTAATTGTTGTGTTTTTCTCGTACTTTTAATTAGAGTTTAGCATCTTTTCTAGTAGTTTCGAGTCGTTTTTCATTAGGGTCTTTGGTCACTTTCTCGTTTTTTTGGATTGAAGCTTGGTATGTGCGTTTTCGATGATTCGTGGGTTTTTGAGTTCAAAATTCTTATGATTGTAGGTGGCTCGAGGAATTGGATTTGCTCTAAGTTGCTAAGGATCAAGTTGGGGCCTTGAAGCTCAAAATCTGTGCCGAAACAAGGAAATTAAGCCGGATCGATTGCCCTATCGACTGCACGGGCAGTGAGCAGTCGATCGACTGCTCCCAAGAAAATCGACTGCACGCCTAAAAACTGACTGCGCAATAGAATACTCCCCTAATTGTCAAGGCAGTCGATCGACTGAGCAGTCGATCGACTGATCCGCAGTCGATCGACTGAGAGTCCAGGAATTAGAGCATTTTGACAAGTTTGCCCCTACTAATAACTATATAAACCCCACAACTTGACTTGAGGAAGGCATCCACTCAATCTCCAACTCTTGCATGAGTATTGGGCTTAATTTTCTCTTCAATTTCTAGATCTACTTTCTCTCTCTTAGGTTTTTGATTTAATCTTCAAGCATTTCCTTGGGTTTGTTAGCCTAATAAGAATCCAAATACTCCTTTGGATTAGTACTTTTGATTGTAATTCAAGCTATTGGATCCTCATCTTTTATTATAGTAAGCTTTCCTTTATTTTCAAGCTTGTTCTTCAATTTCATGCCTTGTTCTTCATTTTATGACTTTTGTCTTAACTCTTTGAATTCATGTTGAAACTTATGATTTGGCTATGGATTCTAGATGAGTGACACATCTAGATCGTAGATCGGGTCTTAGATTGTTTAAATTCTAAGTTGCTCTTGTGCTTTATTTGCAATTTAATTTTCATGCATAGTTTTGGCTTAAATCCTAGATCTATTGCTTGATCCTTGTTGTTTCACGTAAAGTTTCGAACTTTGACATTAATTTTCATTGCTCTTTCTATTTGTTCTTTCAATATTAGTAAATTTGCATTTTTCAAGTTTTTATGTACATGCAAACTTGGTTGTGCCTTGTGCATGCATGCTTGTACTTGGTGAAACAATGCTTGTTTTTGCTTATTTCTTTGATTTGCTTGCATTTTCAATTAAGGCACACGACGTGGAATTCTACCAACTTGCAATCTCAATTCTTAGGATAGTTTAGTTAGTTTAATTGCTTAATTTTCACTTTTCCTATACTTTTCAAAGCTTGAAACACATTGAAGCTTTCAATTGAACCGATTTCTGATAACACCAAGCCAAATGAACCTTTTTTTTCCAATACCACTAAAAATTACACTTCACATACCTCTCCCAATCTGATACAAAGCCCGAGCCTAAGGTCTGGTGATTTTTGTGGTGTTAATGGTTGGTACCCAATTGCAAGCAACCACTTTATGAAGCACAGCGTATAACGACGTGAGCTGGAAGCTGTGGAAACATTTAGGCCACCTATACACCTGGCCACTCCCGATTTAAGGGTCGGCGGGTAATAAAAACTTGTTCGTGTTTTATACTATATCTAACCATAAGTGCACAGTATAGATGTAGTAAGCGATGAGCAAGGTTGATTTTCACAAGGACCAAATCTCATAAATTGACAAGTAACGCTATTAATAAATTAATATTAATTAAAAGATATAAAAGATGATTTATCTTGTTTTGTCATTACGAACGACTATCATAAAATAAACTAATTAACTAATCTACCAATAACAAAAGCATAAAAGAAATAAAAGAGGTTTTCAAATGAGACGGAGGTATTCCAGGATTTGGGAAAACAAACTTTCAATATTTATCATGTTTAAGCACTCGCGTAGTATTTTGATTCAATTCACTATAAGTCAATCACACAAATGTTTAAACCTTCTATCAAAGTTCTTCAATCGTAGATTCTAAATGTGAGACGCAATGTCAAGATCACGCTTAGAACTTCAAAAAGTTTTAAAGATTTATATAAATTCACTACTAACCTCAAATCTCTCGGTCTTATTGATTAGTGAATCTCGTGTTTGATCCTAATTGATAAATCACATCTCTCGAATTATAATTTATCAAAGCTAGTAGTTATAAAAGGTTGTTAATCTATCACAACTTTAGAAGCACAAACGATTGTCAATCGAACATGCAATGATTAATTACAAACACAAAAATAGTAATGTAAAACCTTCTCAATCAACCAAACATTGTTCGAATCAATTCAATATATGTTAATCACAAATATAGTTAACCTTTCTCTCGAAATTATTAAAACGTGGGTTCTAAATACTAGACGCGTTGTCAATTGCAATGAGAACTCTAAAAAAATTCAAAGATTTATACAACATAAACTCTAATCTCAAATCCACAGATCTTATTGATTAGAGCATTTTAAATTCATAATTCTATTAACATAAGCATAAAATATTTTTCAAGTAACTGTGCATATATGTAAATGAAGAATCAAAAATATTGAAAGGACCAAATGCTTGATTGAAATAAAATTTCAAAACATTAATCGTTCATCATTTACCAAACCCCATATACAATGAAATTATCTAGACATGATTAAACATCCATCATGGTATTTCTCCTCATGATTAAACATTCATCATGATAAAAAATAAAGGATAAATTGTAGGATGATTGTGGATCTTTTATCTACCCGTTCTTCGTACTTCTCCTCCGAACCTCCTTCAATATTTCCATCTCTCACTTTTGGAGTGTTTTTGGTGGTCAAGAATGATCAAGATGATGGGAGGTGTATTTGGTCAGCTTTTTGTCCCTCCTGTTAGTCCTAAATGAGATCCAATAGTTAAACCTCCTTTTTAAATCTTTTTATAACTTTTTTTAATATTTATAGACCATTAGTGACTCACCTATCGACCACTAATGGGGTCATTAATGGTCTTCTTGTAAACACCTCACAGTAGCCGGCCAAGTATCGAGCGCTAATTGGGTCACTAATGGTCTTCTTTAAAACGACCCATAGTAGCGACTCGATTATCGACTACTAATGGGCTCACTAATGGTCCTTTAGTCTTTGTTGACTCTTTAATTTCGTGGTCTTTCTCCAATCTTACCCAATGGACTATTTTCTTCACTTTCTTCATTCTTACTCTTTAAACTCAATCCATCCAAAATGACTCCAAAATTCTATAAAAATAGCATAAAATAATCAACCATATAATAACATCCAAATAATAGGAATTAAAGTAAAAAAGATGTTAAAACCATACAAATAGTAATTGAAACCTAATTTAATAAGTCCCAATATATACTAAAAATACGTGTTATCAGCATCCTGTTCCCAGAATTATACAGGGCAACCTCATCAAAATCATCAAATGTGACAACTTCCCCATAATCCTCAGTGTCAAAGAATTGGTCTATAGCATATGGGGTAGAAATGAGCACTTCTTCACGAATATAGACATGACCAAAATTAGTAGACTGTCGCTCAGATATAGAAAGAATCAAGTTAGAATAAAATAAAAGAATAGTATTCCTCAAATATCCCATGGCAGTCGTCACGGTTGAAGTCATCTCTTTACGCCCAAGAAACTTATTTATATTCATCTAAACTTCTTTCTAAAGAATACTTCTGAATGATGAGTACTCAAGAGTGCATAGAAAGTCTTATATTAATCTAGTAAGTCCTATTCCCTTCCATCATCATCTATGGCCTCTTAAATCTTGATGAAGGGTAAGAACTATACTAAAATCTCAATCTGCCATACGCAATTCTTTGTTAGTGTTTTGCATGTAGTTGTGGTGTTTTTCTCATGTTTTTAATTAGGGTTTAGAGTTGTTTTTAGTAGTTTTGAGTCGTGTTTGTTAGGTTTTTAAGTTATTTTCTTGTTTTAATGTTTTAAGCTTCATTTATCTAATGTTGATGATGTTTGTGCGATTATTGGGTTTTTACGTTCAAGATTATTATTTTGTAGGTGGCAAATTGAATTAGATTCGTGTCAAGACATTCCGGCAAATACTTAGGTTCGAGGCAAGGCATTGAGGCCCAAGATCCGTGCCGAAATGAGAAAACTGAGCCAAAAGCATCCCGAATCGACTGTGGACATCCCGGATTGACTGGTGGTCGATTGATTGACCACGGATCGACTGCTCGGTAGTAGCCAACCTCTTGGAAGCAGGGCAGTCGATCGACGGAGCCTGCAGTCGATCGACTGCATCGTAGTGACTCTCGGGATTCTTGGAATTTTTGACATTTTTGACCCCACATTTTGCCCCAACAAAGAATTAGCTCTCACCCCCACCCTTGCATGGTTTTGGGGTTAATTTCTCTCTAGTTTTTAGAACTAATTTCTCTCTCTTAGGGTTTTAGATTAATTTTCAAGCTCTAGATCTTAGATTTAATTTCAATCTTTGCCTTGGGTTTGTAAGCCTAAGAAGAATTCAAGTAATCCCTTGGATTTTACTTTGTTGCAATTTAATTCAAGCTTGTTACTTCTTCCCTTTAATTAAAGTAAGCTTTCCTTTATTTTCATGCTTGTTCTTCAATTTATGCTTTTTGCCTTAGCTCTTTGATTTCTTGTTAGATCTTTTGAATCGTCTATGGAATCTAGATGAGTGACACGTCTAGATCATAGATCGAGTCTCGGATCGTCTTTATTTTGAGTTTTCCATATGCTTTATTTAGGATCTTATTTTTATGCATTGTTTCATGCTAAATCTTAGATCTACTCCTTGTTGCTTGTTATTTTACGTAAAGTTTCAAACTTTGACGTCAAATTTTCTTCCTCTTTCCATTGATGCTTTTGTTTTTTTTATCAATTTGCATTTTTCTAGATTTTATGATCATGCATGCATGGTTGTACTCTAGGTTGCTTTCGTTGTACTTGGTGAAACATTGCTTTTACTTGCATATTTTCATTCTTTGCTAGCTATTTACGTGTTTCATTAGTTTTATTGTTTTAATTTCCTTTTATTTGCATTTCTTTAATTGTTTCAAGCTAAAAACACAATTGATCCTACTTAGCAATAGAACTCCAATAATATCAAGCCATGAACCTTATAAACCACTAAAACTACTCTTTCAAAATGGCAATGTTGCGACTCGTCTTGGTTAAGGTTTTCGATTTGCTTGTAGTTTCTTTGTATTTCTAGCTTTCTTTTTGGAGAAAGAAGAGAGGTCGGTTGAGGTGCTTAAAGTTCTTAAGGGTGCGATTGGGTGGAGACCCGGAGTTGTTAAGGGAGTTAACCCTTCGAATCCAATTCGTATGGAGATAGAGAGAGCTGGGATTTTGAAATTGTTGGAGGGATTGGTGTTTGTGATTTTCGAGAGCGAGTGGGTGAAGCCCAATGACTTGGTACTAAAGACGAGCGACATGTTCATTTTTGAGGAGGGAAGAGGAGAATTTTTGGCCACGAGAGCTACAACGGGATGGAGAATGTTGATCGATTCTAAGAAGTTAAATGCGGCTACCAAGAGAGATCATTTCCCTCCCCTATTTGTTGATCAAAGGTTGAACAAGCTAGTCGACCATTATTCCTATCATTTCTTGGACAAGTTTTTTGGTCATTTCAAAACCACCATTCCACCCGAACATTGAGCCGAGATGACCTTCGGAATGCTTGCTTTTCAACGACTTTTATTTGGGCTTTGCAATGCCCCAAGAACATTCCAAAGAGTGGATCCTCCCGACAAGGAGGATATTATTTTGGTGGATCCTCCCGTTCTCATTCCAGCTTGAGTAAGAAGGGAGTTCGTCAAGCTAGTGACGTAAAACAAGCGCTTCTTGGGAGGCAACCCAAGTTCTTTTCATTCATTTTTCTTTCTTTCTTTCTTTCTTTCTTTCTTTCTTTCTTTCTTTTTCTTTCTTTCTTTCTTTCTTATAATATAAAAATGCAAAAACATTTGAAAAATTGAAATATAAAAATAATTGTCTTTTGGTTCTTTTGAACCTTTGGTTTTGTTTTGTGTACATATTTTCTAGTGTTTTTAATTTTTGTGTGGTTGTCCTTTTTAGTGTTTTGCTTTCTGACTCCAACCGTAGCCGAATTTATAGCTAATAGCGTCCATGGAGCTGGGAGGAACAAGCCATGCTCGATTTTCGCTTGGATTGCTTGGATGCTTAAGTGGACCCCACCGAGCTTGACCCAAACTCGTTCGGTTAAGGAAGTTTCTATTTCTCCCTCCTTTTACTTGATTTTCATTAAAATGAAATGAGGGAATTGCATGGTTTAAGTGTGGGGTGGGTAGGTTGTTAGGGTCCGGGTTTTTAAAAGCACGATTTGTCTTTCTTAACTTGAGCCTTGGTGAAGTGACGCATTCTTGGCGAAGTGACGCTTATTAATTGCGCATTTATATGTGTTTCACCCAGAAAACTTGACTACGCCTGAGACTGAACCCTTGCCTTGTGTAAGCCTGACCTGCACCCAAAAACACGTCAGAAAATGACCATCAGAGTTTTTCCAGTGGAAACCTCTCCGATGCTTAAGTTAGATAAGTGTTATGGAGTGTTTTAGTGCGCAAGGAAAAGAATGCACAAGAATAACATACCTTTCTCAGACTTGAGGCTGAGGTATTTATAGTTTCCCTCAGTGGGGACCCCGTCCAGGATCTCGGAAACACTGGCCGCGAATCAAGGGCCGTTGCGTAACTAATTCTGGCAAGTGGTCCCCCTGTCCCCTTTGAGGAGGTCAGGATACCAGATCTGTCTTGATCCTGCTCTCTCCAGGTTATCTCATAGATCAGGGTATCAGACCTGCCTTAATCCCATTCTCTTAGGATTGTTTTGTTGAGAACCCATATTAGGTCAGGACAATTCCCGAGCTGTAACGATCCTTCTTTCGATATATCTCTGACCCTTTTCCGAGAGGACCAAGTCAGACCTTCCATAAGACTGATCTGGACAAATCTCCTGTCTTTTCCTTAATAATCGTAATTCAGATCTACCCCTATCCAGGTCTGGATATTCAGGCCACATCAATCCTCCCCCCGAAATGGTTGGGGTAGATCGGTAGAATTTCAAGGCTTTCAGGAGTAAATGAGGTCCCACATGCCTTTTCTGTTTTTCGTACCTGCATGAATCCCTAAAAATCCGCCTGGTAACCAGGCCTAATCATTGGCATTAGTGGTGCCGGTTCATATCCCGAAACGGTTATCATACCTGCACGCCTTACCAAGTACTGTACCATTGACAAGTCAGCGGCGTGTGACTTACCCTAGGACAGTTGGCATTCCAGCTTACCACCTAGGGTACTGTTCATCTGCCCCGCATTAAATGCAAGGATCCCATCAAATCCCTCTTTTTCCTCGATTTTCATTTTTTGAAATTATCTCCTTACCTTATATTCCCGCTGTACTCTCTCTCTCTTTCACTTTTCGTGTTTTCATTTTGGCAAAATACTCTCGAGCTTCTCTTTCTCTCTCTAGCAATCCAGCAAGCTTCAGATTTTCAGTTTTTTTCCGGCCACCCTCATAGACCAGGTACTTTCTCGGTCTTTTCTTTTATCTTTCCGATAATGTCGTCATCCTCTTATCCCCCCGACGCTCCTCCTGTTACTTCTCCTTCTCCAGCGGCGGTAGCCTCGCCATCCCCGCCGTCTTCCCCTCCGGCGGCCGTGGCAGCCGCCACTTCTTCCTCGTGTTCTCTGGAATATCCTCCGTCGATCCCCGATCATCCCAAAATCACCTCCATTCTTAGCGATAGATCCGTTGAAGAAATTCGCCATAAATATAAATTTTCTGAACCCTTTGATCCTTATAGCCCTCCGACGGGTATTCTGGCATGTCAAGCGCTGGCTGGTTGGCTGACTTTCTACGCCGACCAATTCCAGGCGGGTTTGCGCCTTCCCGTAAACCCTTTAATGCTGGAAATTGCCGAGATGTATAAAATCCCCGTCTTTCAGTTCACCCCCAACTCTTTTAGAATTATAGTATGCTATAATCTAGCCATGCGGTATGCTGGTATGAACCCCACAGCTCAGACCTTCTACCAGCTCTACCAGGCTAAGTGCTCCTTCCCTGGCTGCTTCTATCTTAGCGCCAGACCCGGAGTTCATTTCTTGCGTGGGCTTCCTTCCTCCAACAAAGCCTGGAGGAAGAAATTCTTTTTTGTCTACTGTGATGGAGACTGGTGTTTTGATCCTAAGCCCATTGAGAAGCTACCCTCATACAATCATCTATCCGCTGCAGACAGGTCTCCTCGTTTGCAAAAAATCATTTCCACCCTCAACAGGAATCCTCTTCATGTAACTGAACTCCTCCTACCCTTTGTTTTGGATTTTTTCAATGAGCGGCTAGAAACGGGCCCTTTGACCCGGGAAATTGGTAAAATCCCTTTTATCCTGGTCTGTCTTTTTACACTTATTTTTCATGAGTCTTATTCTCTTCTCTTTTTTCTTTTCAGCAAGCATGATGCTCCAAATGATTGCTGCCCTTAAACAAAGGACGGAGGCTGCTCCAGGGCAGGAAGTAGGTTCCTCCTCCTCTCCCCAAGTCCAGGGCTCCCTTCCTTCGTGCTTGCCGAGCTCCAGCCCTCCTCGGCTGCCTGCCCGCCCTACAGCGGCAAGGAGCCCTGCCTCGGAGTCCGAGGATGATGACACCCCATTGGCCAAGAGGCCTCGCACCACTCAAGTAGGCGTGCCCCAGCAGTCCCAACTCCGGTCCCAACTACAGTCCTGAATTGCCCAGGGGAAGTGGCTCTTCGGTATATGCGCGGGCAATGTTTATCCGCGGATTAACAGTGTTGATGGTCGACCTGACCCAGATAACTATATAGAGATTGAGGATACCTTACGACCAAATACGGGTTGGGGATAAGCGAGGAATTACCTGACCCGGATGCATGACTACCCAATACGCATCGAGCCGACCCAAATCTCTTCAGGTCAACAAACTATGGCCCATTGAGAAATCAAAACCTCGTGTCACCCCGCCTATCACATAATTTTGCCGCGTGGAGACCAAGAGTGTCGAGGCCGAGCCCATCCCAGCACAAGGGTGTGCACCCGCGCATCACCGACCGGATAGTGTCGAGGCAGAGCTGGGCTCTCGGTCGAGCAGGCCCGGCGAAAGGGGGCGCACCCGCGTGCCAAGTGCCGAGGCTGAGCAGGGGTCTCGGCCGAGCATGCCTCATCTCAAGGGTGCATGTCCGCGCGCTTTCACCGACCAAAGTTGCCAAGACCGAGCACAACATCCCAACGCAAGGGTGCGCATCAGCGCATTACTCGCCGGGCTGTCTTGGTCGAGCCGACCTGGCCACCTGCCGGGCAGCCGAGCACCTCCCGCCAGCCTACCGCCCGCATGTGCCCGGTCACCCGCCGAACTGGATTGGTCAAGCTGACCTGGCCACCCACCGATAGCCGAGTGCCTCCCACTAGCCTGCCGCCCGCATGCGCCCGGTCACCCATCGAACTGGATTAGTCGAGCCCGACCTGGCCACCCGCCGAGCAGCCGAGTGCCTCCCGCCAGCCTGCCGCCATCATGCACTCGGTCATCCGCCGAATTGGATTGGTCGAGCCGACCTGGCCACCCGCCGATCAGCCGAGTGCCTCTCGCCAGCCTTCTGCCTGCATGTACCCGGTCACCCGTCGAGCTGTTTTGGTCAAGCTTAGTTTGTTGCTTGCCAAGCGGCCGAGTCGCCGACCTGCCGGGAGGCCTGCCAAGCTGTCGAGCACCTTCTGTGAGGAAATGTCGGCTCGATGTCAAGACGAATCGAGGACGGCTCTTAAGTGGAGGAAGAGATATGATCAAGGCTTTATATTCTGAATCAGAAAGGGATGCACAGCAATGAGGAAGTGACAGTTGTCCAATTAGGGTTAGGATCTTTTTTGGCTGGCTTATTGGCCAAGTAAGTCAGTGCTCACTAAGGTGGTGACACGTGTCCAATTAGGGTTTTGAAGGAAAACTATAAATAGACTCTCCAAGAGAGAGAGAGAGAGAGAGCATGCACAAGATACTAGAGAGAGAAATACATAGAGAGTTAGAGAGAGAAAGGATTGTAATCAGGAAACTACCATTTACAAGAATCCGGCTATGGCCGATCCGACCCAATTTTAAGGAATAAAAGTCAAGCGCTTTTTCCCATTTTTGGTTTTCTATTTTCTATTGCTGAACTGCTTGTTTTCTTGGTTTTTTATGATTTAGACATTTCATGGTCTAAACAAAATGGCGCTAGAAAAAGGTCTCTTGTGATCTATGGTTCCACTCGCTCGATCAGCTCATCCTGTTTTGTTTCCTATTTTTTGTGTTCGATTTTTGTTTTTACGCGAACTGCTGGTCGTCAACCCTTATCATGGTTGAGGTTTGTTTAAAAAACAAGAGGTAGGAAGTTTTTGACCCTGTTCGTCATCATGAATCCGTCAGAGAGCTCAAGAAGAAACCCTGCAAAAGAACGGCAAGAAAAGACTGTCCAGTTGGGCCCAAATGAGCTCGACCCTGAACAGGTGAGGTCATTCATGCAACACCCCACCTTTGCGAAAGAGTTCGAAGAAATGATGATGAGAGCCACGAAATCAATCTTGACTCCAGAGGTTGTGGTCGGCAACGCGAAGAACGCCGACCTCCTGGAAGGGCATTCGGAGTCGGACCCATCTCGGGAGGCAGCAAGGAACATCGGGAAAAGAAAATTGGAAGAGGAGGTCGAGCTGAATACCAAGGGCAGGCTTGACCCACCCCCAATTGCACGATGCCTCACGTTTTCTTCCCCTCAGAATGTCTTTTCTCGGCTCGAATATCCAACTGGTAAGGCTTAGGAGGACATTCCTACCAGTTCGTCCAACAGCAAGAGCAATGCTAACATATACGTGCGTCCACAGAGAAAGCAGTTGAGGAATCAGCCGAGTTACAATACCTGAAACAGCGCATATCCGAGCTCGAGGCTAAACAAGCTGCTCTCCCGGTCCAGAATGCCTTCCCAATCTCACGACCTGCCACCATCAGCTCGGCTTGTGATGATGAGTCACCTCTGTTTGTCCAAATTCTATCAGAGCCACTAGAGGGGAAGCTGAAAATCCCTCCAATCGCTCTATACAAAGGAAGCAACGACCCTGACTTACACCTAAGCCACTACCAGAACTACATGGACATGCTCGGTGCATCCGACACATACCGGTGCCGCATGTTCTCTATGACACTTGACGAGGCCCCGCTGAGATGGTACCGGTCACTACCACGACATTCGATCTGCTCCTGGCCCTAATTGAGATCTTCCTTTAGAGGACATTTCATGGTCTCCAAAGCCACCGTCGCACCAAAACGAGCTATTGCCACAATCGTTCATCAGCCAAATGAATCCCTGAAGAGCTACATAGCTCGGTTCACCAAGCAAGTCTCAGAATGCCAACCTTGTGGCGATGAAGCTCTGCTTATCTTAGCTCAGAACGGATTATCCAATAATTCTTTCTTCAAATGGATCAA
Organism: Phtheirospermum japonicum; assembly: GCA_014905375.1. Lineage (NCBI taxonomy): Eukaryota > Viridiplantae > Streptophyta > Magnoliopsida > Lamiales > Orobanchaceae > Phtheirospermum > Phtheirospermum japonicum. Next base: position 1,880,008 of record BMAC01000060.1, on the reverse strand, counting down.
CAACCAGCAGGACCCTCAAACTTTCCAAGAGTTCCTCGCATTGGCCGCATCCCAGATTGCAGCCGAGCAGAACATGTCTGCTCCAGTAATATCTTTTCCGCAGCATCACAAATCAGCCCGTCAAGTTGACAAAAACCCAAGCTCCCAAGCAATCGCACCAAGGAAACTCCTGCAAGACAAACACGCCGATCTCTTTGCCGAGTACAATGAGGTTTACTCGCTATCCGCAACCACGATTCTTGAACGGATCAAGGATGTGGATATCCTTCCCCCAGCTCGGCCAATTAAGAAGGACCCTTCCCTGCTCGACAAAAAGAGATTTTCCAGATATCATGGATCGATCGGGCAAAACACGGAGGAGTGCCACGACTTGGTCCGCGCCTCGATCAAGGTATGCGATGATCGAAGTCTGCTGCCCTTCTCTAAAAACCACCAAGCCCGGCAGGATAGAAGGGGCAATAATCAGCCACCCCCACTCCCACCAGCTGGAGCCGGAGGGCCAAGAGAGATTCTGACCTTCATCAACACCAGCCGAGCAGAGGAGGAAGTATCAAGTCAAAAAAGGAAGACCCTGGTCAGGGAGGTGAGAAACTCTATTCACAAAACGAAAGTCATGAGGTCTGACATCTTTCATTTTGACGACCAGCCTGAAGAAGAGGATAGGCTAGTGTCATCTTTCACTTTCTACGAATCGGCCGCTGCCCCGCTGGACCACCCCCATTCTGACGCTCTTGTCATCACCGTGCCTATTCTAGGGATCCGAACACACCGAGTGCTCATAGACCCTGGCGCATATGCAAGCATAATTTACTTACCAGCCTTCCGAAGAATGAGGGTACCTATAGAATACGTCGAACCATGCGATGATATAATCAGAGGGATAAGTGGCAACTATGTGCAAGCTCTATTTCAGGTGAAGCTGTCTGTCGAACTCGGCACGGGTGAAGAAAAGATAACGATTCTCACAACCTTCAAAGTGATCGATGTTCCAAGCGACTACAACGCCCTCATAGGTAGACCAGCTTTATATGATCTTAAAGGAGCAATGTCAGTATATCACTATTCGATCAAGTTCCCAGGTGCCCTCGGAGAATGCGAGCACAGAGGCGATCAAGTGGCTGCTCGAGAATGCAGCTGGTCGATCAGACCAAAACAGATAAACATGGTTGAACTGTCGGAAAGAGGAGAGCTGGCTGAGGAGATGAAGGCGATGATCCCGACAATCTGATTCTGAAGGACATGATCATCGAAGAGCTGGATGAACCCAAACCTGCAAGTAAGGAGGAACACGCATGAGCATAGACGAACTAACTATGACGTCCGAGGTCGAGCACCCGATTCCCGTGTCAAACAGAAAGGAGCCAGAACCAGTTTAGGAATAGGATTCGAACACAGAGGTCGACTGGATGGAGGTCGGCCTGAGCGCAGAAAAAGTCGACGCAACAACCACCAATTGAAAAAAATTTTGTCGAGGCCGACCTGACAGAGGTCGACCGGGAGAAGGACAGAGGTCGGCGGCTAGGTAAAGAGCCGATGTGGGAGTCAGAAAATGTTGTCTGCCGAGCTAAAAAGGCCGAGCTAAAAGAGAAGGAGGATGAGATGGACCCTCGAAGGATGAGCCTAAAGAGAAAGGCTACCCATGCCGAACCAGTGGAAGAATTGGATTGGATATCAGTCGACGAGCTCGACCCAAGTAAATAACTCTGGTCGGCCACGACCTCCAAGAGCCAACCCGATCCCAGCTTATCAACTTCTTGAATGCGAACCAGGATTTTTTCGCCTGGACGCATGTTGACATGCAGGGGATCGATCTGTAGCAAGCTTGTCACCGACTCAACATTGATAAAAATGTCAGGTCGGTCATCCAGAAGAGGAGGAAGCTCAGCCTAGACCGATACGAGGCATTGGAATTGGAGGTCGTCAAGCTGCTGGATAACAAATTCATTCGAGAGGTCAGGTACCCAGTCTGGGTATCTAACCCTGTGCTCGTCAAAAAACAGACAGGACAGTGGCGACTATGCATTGACTTCTCGGACCTTAACAAGGCATGCCCTAAAGACAGCTATCCACTTCCTCACATTGAATATATGGTCGACGCCACTGCCGGGCACGAGCTGATGAGTTTTATGGACGCTTACTCTGGTTATAACCAAATTCTAATGCATCCGGACGACCAAGAACACACGTCATTTTACTCGGCAAGAGGTCTCTACTGCTATACCATGATGCCGTTCGGACTGAAGAATGTTGGGGCCACCTATTAGCGCCTCATGAATAAAATGTTTGCTAGTATGATAGGAAAAACTATGGAAGTGTATGTATATGACATGCTCGTCAAGTCTTTATACTCGTTCGATCACATAGATGATCTTAATAAAATGTTTTTTGTTTTGCGTGTTTACCGAATGATGTTAAACCCCAAGAAATCCTCTTTCAGAGTAGGGTCTAGAAAATTCTTAGGTTACGTGGTGAGTCAAAGAGGCATTGAAGCCAACCTAGATAAAATTCGAGCAATAACCGAATTAGAGCCTCCTCGAAGTATGAAACAGGTGCAGAGCCTTACCGGAAAAATGGCCGCCCTGAGTCGATTCATATCCAGGTCGACAGATAAATGTAAACCATTTTTCGAAGCAATCAGGAAGAATAAGAGCTTCAAATGGACACCAGAATGCCAGATAGCTTTCGAAGGGTTAAAGAAGTGCATGGCAAATGTGCCGACCTTGCAAAAACCAATTAAGGAGGAGCCTCTCTATCTCTACCTGGCGATTTCGGCGGTAGCAGTCAGTTCGGCACTCGTGCGATCTGACGAGCTCGGACAACATCCAGTATACTATGAGAGCCATGCCATGCACGATGCCGAGCTAAGATATTCAGCCATGGAAAACTCGCCTATGCTCTTATCATTTCCTCGCGCAAACTGCGCCCTTATTTCCTCGAGCACCGAATAATTATGTTGACGAGCTTCCCTCTAAAGCAGATCATGCACCGACCTGACACATCTAGAAGAATGATCAAATGGGCTGTCGAGCTCAGACAGTTTGATATAACTTATGAACCAAGAACAGCGATCAAAGGACAAGCCCTTGCTGACTTCATAACCGAGTTCTCACCAGCCGTCGAATTCGTTCCAGCGAAAGCTGAACAATGGCACCTGTACATTGATGGATTGTCGACCACCAGCCGAGCTGGTGCCGAGATAGTACTGATTAGCCCCGAGAAGGTGCCTTACTGATCGGCGGTCCGCTTCAAATTCTCATTGACCAATAATGAAGCCGAATATGAGGCCCTCCTAGCTAGTCTCGAAACAGCATCCTCCATGGGGATCAGAAATCTCAAAATTCATAGCGACTCCTAACTTGTGATAAACCAGATCAGTGGAGAGTACGAGACAAAAGAGCCTAGGATGGCATAATACCTGGAAATTACCAAAGCAAGACTTGGTGAGTTTGAGGCTTAGGTAATCCATGTGCCGAGAAACGATAATGTCCCAGCCGATTCACTCGCCAAGCTCGCGTCGAGCCTAGGTATTGAAGAGCTGAACACAGTAACAGTCAGCCACCACTCCACGACAGCACTGGACGCTGCCCCAACTTCCTCTGCAAGTCAAGCAGACCAAACCGAATAAATCCAAGCCTAGAAAAGTTGTTGGATGAACCATTCCTTCTAACCTCGAAGAAGGAACACTACCCAAGGACAAAGCAGAGGCTCGCTCGATTCGAACCAAGTCAGCCAGGTACACCATTTTGGATGGTCGACTCTACAAAAGAGGATACTCGGTCCCTCTACTAAGATGTTTAAGTGAGCAAGAGACCGAGCATGCGCTGACGGAGGTGCATGAAGGTGTCTGTGGAAACCATGCATGAGGACAGTCATTGGAGCACAAGCTCGTCCGGCAAGGATACTACTGGCCAACCCTAAAGAAAGATGCGATGTTAAAAGTCAGGAAATGTGAGAAGTGCCAAATATCCGCACCCCAGATCAACTCCCCAGCCGAGCCCCTAAACTCAATATACTCGCCGTGCCCTTTCGCTAAATGGGGGATCGACCTTATTGGCCCACTACCAAAGGGCAAAGGAGGAGTCAAGTACGCAGTGGTCGCGGTCGACTACTTCACAAAATGGGCCGAAGCCGAGCCCTTAGCCTCAATCACCGACCAGAAGATAATCAACTTCGTTTGGAAGTCAATCATATGCAGGTTTGGCACCCCACTATCAATAGTGTCAGACAACGGCAGACAATTTGATAGCAAGAGGTTCAAGGCATTTTGCGGGGAGCTAAACATCAAGAAACACTTTGCAACACCATACCACCTCCAATCGAACGGACAGGTAGAAGCAGTGAACAAAATCCTCAAGTACACGCTAAAGAAGAGATTGGATGACCTGGCGTTTTATGGTCATACAGGACGACCCATCGCTCGTCCACCGACGAGACTCCTTTCTCACTGGCTTTTGGATCAAAATCAGTCATACCGCTTGAGCTTGGCACCCCGTCCTATCGAGTTGCACACTTCGAAGAAGAAAATAATAACATGGCATGCCGAGCCGAGCTCGACCTATTGGAAGAGAAGAGGAGAGAGGCAGAGATGAAGAACGCAATCTACTGACAAAGAAGTGAGCGATATTACAACTCCAGAGTAAGGGAAAGAAGCTTCAAGGTCGGAGACCTCGTTCTTAAGCGCATCATAGGAACGAACCAAGGACCTCTCAAACTAAAGTTTGAAGGACCGTTTCGCATAGCTGAAACCCTTTTGCATTGCACCTATGAGTTAGAACACCCCAATGGCACAAAGCTGCAACACCCTTGGATCGCGTTGTACCTCAAAAAGTATTATCAATAAAAGTTTATTTCCGTTTGAGCATATATTTCCCAACAAACCACAACTGACTCATACCCACCTCACCTGGTCGACCAATTTAGGTCGACCAGAAAGTCCAAAATATCGGAACCAACACCACGAGGCCGACACAAAGGGAGAACCCAATATGGTCGACCTCAAAAATGATGAGAAAAAGAAAAGAAGAGTGTTATGATGACAAGACCACCACATAGGTCGAACAAAACATGGTCGACCTCACCAATATGGTCGACCTCATTGGCTCTCTCTCTCTCAAAAAAATAATCAAAAATCGATGTAGAGCCGACCTCATGGGTCGACCACATGTAGCTCGACATTCGAATGCATGTCCAAGGAATAATTCCCAAATAAAACAAGTCAATTAAAGACTTTCAGGACGTCCCACAAAAACTAAGAGAACTCCAAGGCAGATAGCCAAAAGGAACTCGACAACCTAAGTAAATTAAGGTCAACCTAAAACAACACGGTCGTCCCGACAAATAAGTTTACATAACTGAAAAAATATCAAAGGCTAAAAGCCACCCCGAAGGCCCAAAATTAGGACTAGCCAGTCCAAAGTAGCCGACCACTATATAATGCAAAGCCGATCAAGAATAAGGCTGAATTGCCAAAGTCAAAAAGACCCAACAAAGAGGTCGACTTGAAAAGCAAGTTCAAAAGATTGAAACAATCTTAAGGTTATAAAACCATCCAAGCAACACAACTCTGAAATGAACTAGCCAAAAGAAGACGACCACAATGCAAAGTAAGGTCAAGCAGAAATGATAAAATTCCCAAAGGCAAAGCCTGTTTCATAAATCAAATCAGGTCGACAAAAAAGAGGTCGACCAGATCATACAATAGTTCACTACACAACGAATTATTCAGAAACAGAACAAAAGCACATCAATTAAGTCGAACTGCCCAAAAGTGACAAGCCGACCCAAACAACAAACAAAGACCTAATCACCTCCTTCACCCTCCTGACCACCATCCTCTTCACCGGAGCCGCCCATGTCATCGTCTGAACTGCCCATCTCTATCTCGGCCTTCCTCTCGGCAATATGTTGAGCTAGATCTGGCAGAGTGGCACCCCCCGCGAGCATATCGTATGCCTTTTGCATAGTTGAAAGATACGAGGCGCTGGTCATCGGATCCATAGTCTTGGCCTCATATTGGGCAACCCCCTCCATTTTTCCCCTCTCGAAGGCGGCATTGACCTGCTCAGCATGATTCCTCACCAGCTCGGCATGTTTCTCCTTGAGGGCATTCAACTCGCTGACCGTCGACTCTGTCATACGCAGCGACTCGGCCAAAGACTGGTCAGACTTCTTGGCTCGAGCCATCCACTCATCGCGGTCAAAGACGAGGGAGGTACAGGCAAAATGAGTCTCCTGAAGAGCTTGATGATTACTCAGAAGTTGAGCATGCGCACGCCGAAGTTTCGAAAAGTTATGGCGAAGCAAAGTCACGGAGGCCATAGCTCGGCATAAGTCAGTCTCAACGAAGTTGAACTTCTCCTCAGAAGAAAAACTCGTGACACAATTACACAGGTCGGGTGCCCAAGCACAGTTATGCACCTCAATGTAGGTCGAGCCATGCGACGACCCCTCACCAGGATATGGCGCATATGCCGTCGGGTAGACCCGCTCAATAGCTAGGGGTCGTGGCTGCGGATATTAACCTACAAAAGCAGGGGGCTCGGGACTAAGATCAACATTGACCGGACGTGCACGAGACCTTCCCTCGCCTCCAGTAGGGACCGCGACAGGCTCGACCTCGGGCAGAGGCGGTGCGCTGCCAGAAGGAGCCGCCCTCCTCCGTTTCCCCGCACCACCACCTTTGCTCGACCTCTTCTTCATCGCCTACATGTACTTGCGGGCCTCGCTCATCACATTCATCACTTCGGTTCGATCGAAGAAAGGATAGAACACTACAAGAGTAGAGACGTTAGAATCACGAAGCCGACCTCATCAGGTTGACACCAAAAAAATGTTCGACGGGTATTCAAAAAGAAAAAGGGTGTCGAGCCGGCCAATACAGAAAAGCCAACCCGACACCCGACAAACATCGCTAAATGTACCGGGAAGGACTCGGCCAAGATCCAATTCAGGAGAAACAACACGCAAACCAGCCTTATAACACTTGGCAGAATCAAAAAGCTCTCTCCACTCCCGTTGTTCAGGATCCGAGCTCAGAATATCATATAGATGCTCAACAAACTCAACATTAGGCTCAACAGGTTCTGGAATATCTGCAAACAAAAGAAGATAATGAGGGATTAGAATAGAAAAAAGCAGTGAAGGATGAGGACATATACCGACCAAGTGGAGAAATAAAAGCAAGCGGTGGATTATAGACAAGCCCATCAGGTCTCCGCGCTCGCCAATCACCCCCCACATAGAACCAATATGGCTTCCATGTGTGGAGGGTCTATAAAAGACCAGTCACCAAGGTCTTGAAAGTACCATCTCGAACAGAGGCGTAAAACCAACCCGACCCAACACCCCCCAGCTCGGCACCTCCTAACCTGGCACCCCTCGAAGGCTTCCACTGATACAACCAGTTAAGCTCGTCGAAAGTTGGAAGTGGCCAGCCATTCTCACTGAACAAGACCACGACGCCCAAGATACAAGCCAACGATAATGGATGGATTTGAGCAAGGGGAATACCCCACCTCCTAAGTAAGCAGGTGACATAGGTGGAGAGAGGAAAAGAAATGCCGAAATCAAGACTATCACGGAACATATCCGTACAAGAGCGAGGCGCGAGATGTATCTGCTCGGCTGGGTAGGGCAAAAATAAATGAACATCACCAGGCACAAGGTGATTGTTACGATATCCCTCGAGATGCCTTTTATTCAAGGTACAACCCTGCACAGCAATCTCTAACATCAATTCCTCCCTCTCCAAAGGAGTCGACCTCTCCAATGATGAGGAGGAACAGGCACGTTGGGTAGAGCCATCAGCGGGCCAGGCGGAAGTTTTTTGGCCTTAGAACGTCTCCCCGCTTTAATGGGAGCCGGGTCATTAGAACCGTCATCCCTTGGGCCCCCTTTGATTTCCTGGCTACCTTACAATAAAGGGCCGAACCACTCGGTAGCCCGGTCTTATCCGGGCTCAAGTCGTTGAGCCAATCCCCCGCACGTTGTTAGTTGGGGGAGGCCTCATCATGCGCATATCCCGCGCCCACCTCCACTCTCAACGGGCTCGGCAGAAAGTTTGGGGCATTTGAACAAGTCAGTCGACCGACTGACTTCCAGTAGATCGACTGAAATGCTGAAGATGTGTGATTTTGGAGGAAAAAGGACCATTTTGCCCTTGATTGACCTATAGATGCTTCCCACCCATTATCCACAAGAAAAATAACTCTCCTTGGTGGTTTTGGACCTAGTCCATCTCCTCCAAGCATTTCCTTTCTCTTGCAATTTAAAACCCTAGCTTAATTCTTAGCTTATGTATTTTAGTTAGCTTAGTAGTTAGTTTAGTTAGGTTAGTTTAAGTTGGCAAGTGTTGGAGAGGGTGACAATCTCCTATACTTGTTTGCTCCTTGTTGTATTGAAGATTTGGATTTGCTCTTGTCGATGTAATATAGTTTTGAAGCTTTGGTGTTCAATGAAATTGGTAGTTTTCTTTCCCTTTACTTATATGCTTAGTTATTGATTCATTGTTCATGGTTTTGTGTTGTGTTTGTTAGTTGAATTTGCTTAGGGTATGTTGTTAGATTTAGTTTGTCTTGTTGTTCTTGCAATTCAATTCCTCTTGCCTTTGTTTTCTTTCAAACTCCARGGATGTTGGTTTGAAGCTTTTTACCTCTTTAGTCTAAACAAACTCTTGGGTTCTTGAAAGATTTATGAAGCTTTCCTCTTTGGTGATTTGGCTTTCTTTTCAATTTAATTCTTTTAATAAATTTCAATTTCAAATGCTTTTAATTTCCCTCCATGTCTTCTCCTTTAATTTCAAGCCTTCTTGAATTTAGTAGTTCTAATTTATTCAAGGTTTTTAATTAGGTTTAATTAATGTCATTAAAATTGATCACTTTCAAGCAAGCTTTAATTTGTATTTGATGCAATTAGTTTAGAAACTACGGGTTTAGGGTTTAGGTTCGTTTAGAACCATTAATCGGATTTTGTTGAGGCTCGGGATTAACAACCCCGAGTAGTGGATTAAGTGCTCGGCAAAAACCGATTGATCGTGGAGACGAACCGAACACCCTAAATCCTCATTTTCATTATTTTCATTTAAATCTCTTTTAATTCTTGTCTTAGTTGATTAAATATCAAAAACTCAAACCAAATCAATGACTTAATGCTTTCTTAGGAGTAAATTAGTTTAATTTAGATTAACAAGAGAGTAAGTAAGAACACCGACCGCCGATAATATCTATCCTCGAGAGACACGACTCGGGAAAAATTACCGCTCTACAATCGACTCCGTACTATTGCGGAGAAGATTTCTTAGAGTGCTAAGAATTCTTCGATCAAATTTTAGTGCCGTTGCCGGGGATAGATTAAGGCAAAAGGTGTTTTTAATTATTTCTCTTATTATCTTAGTTAGTTAGTTAGTTTAAATTGTTGTTTTACTTTCGATGCTCGTAACCCTTTGTTGAGTGTTGTGTTTGCAAGGTACTCATTCGGGGAGCCTGATGCCGCCCGCCTACACTCACGACGATCAAAGGATGCCTCTGCCGCTCGATTGATCCGGCCGAGGATGGCAAACTACCGAGCTAGTTTGCCATACGACGACCCTTATATCCAAACTCCCAAATATCCAAACCCTTACATCCAAACTCCCGAGTATCCAAATTCGTACACCACTCCCCCAAGCTATCGGGTCCCCTCGACTTATGATGACCCGTACACTTCGATTGGTAAAGAATGGGGCCCCTCTTTTGATTATTCCGGCCCAAGACCTTCTTATTCTCCACCAATTTCGTATCCCCACAACCCGAGCATGGATTCGTATGCACCGACTCGTGATTCTTATGATCCGGGTTTTGACGATCCATATGCTCAACTCGCCCCGCCTTCTTCTTACCCGAGCTTTGGCTTGTATGCTCCCCAAATTCATGATTCATATTCTTGGAGCTACGACTTTTATGACCTACCCACCTCGAGTTCGCATACTCCGAACGACAACCCTTACACCTCACTTTTTCAAGATTCGTCTATACCCCAACTCCCGGACTTTGAGCCTCTCTCATCCGAGCTCGTGGAGGTGATTCGACAATTGGATGAATGCCTTGCTCGCATGGAGACTCAAGTAGAGCAAATTACCAATGAAGTGGACGAGCTTAAAAGACCGTGTCTTGACGAGATGCCCATCTTCGATGTGGTGGATCCCACTGTTGTTGTTGGCAATGCAACTTTTGACCGTCTTTTGAAAGAGGTGTGCACGGAGGTGGAGATAGAGGGTGAGGAGAAAGGTTCGGAGATCGGCGTTACCCCTCTCGTGTTTTGTGAAGAAGTTGTAGAGGAACGTGAGGGGGGGTTATTTTTGGGGTGTCCAATGGAACTTGGATTATCGAGCTTACTTGCTTTTGGCGAGGGTGATGAAGTTGCGCCGGTTTTGGAGGATGTGGAGTTAATCGAGCCTCTTTTGCCACCACCCGATACTTTGTTGCTACTTGACCAAGTGGAGGTGGAAGAGGTAGTGGGGGATGTGTTGGATCCTACTCTCTCGTGCCCGACTACGACTACTTCTAAAGTCGAGAGAGAGGAGATTACGGTCGGGGAGACGAAGGAGTTCGTCGACCCATTTTGGTATGATCACGTTTGGGTGGTCGACTACTCCCTCTTCCGACCCCCGAAGCAAGCCCGCTCTTTTGTTTCTTTGACCTACCTTCTTGCTCGACTTGCCCGCCTTGGTGATCTTTGTCACCCGGTGTGTCTACTCGAGAACACCTAGGCGTGGCACGATCGCCACCTCTTCTTGGATCCCAGATAACGTCATTTGTATAAAACGTCGAGCTATAGACGTTAAAGTAGCACTTATTGGGAGGCAACCCAATTTGTAAGAAAAAAAGAAAAAAAAAAGAGAAAATCTAAAAAAATAGAAAATTAAAAAAAAAACACTTTTTATTCGTATTTTATTTTTGAAACCCCACATTTGTTCATTTCTTGTAGGTTTCTTGTCTCGAATCCCGGAGAGGACTTATGCACGACCACGTCACCACAAGCTCGGAGATAGGGGCGCTCTCTTTTCCCTACACTTTTTACCGCTTTATTTAGCTTAATTTTCAATGAGGACATTGCTAGATTTTAAGTGTGGGGTGGTGGTTAGAGTTTGTCTTAGGCTATTAAGATTGTTTGCATGCTTGCTTGTGCTAATTTGAGTAAAGTGTGTGTTATTTTTGCTTGGAACCTTGGCGAAGTGACGCGGTTTTGATGAATTTCTTAGGAGTTTCGATTTTGGATCGGATTTAGTGTACTTAGGTAATTTGACTCGTTGGGAACTTTGCTCGGCTTTAGCTTCGTGCTATCCTTGAGCTCAGTTAAGAACTAGTGCCTCAACTAGCCTCGTCGTCGAACACTCTCTATAGGATTTTGTTTTGTTTTTTGGAGTCGTCAATTGCTCCATGTGCTCGATCGAAAATATTATAAGTTGCTAGTAGCAACGAGTGGTCGGAGTCGTTGATTTCTCTTTGTATCTATCTTGTGTTTAAGTACCTTATTTCCTTAGGTACCAAAAAAAGAAGAAGAAAAAAATTCCGAAAAAAAAAGAAGAAAAAAAAAAGAGAAAAGATGATGAAAAAAAAGGATAAGTTACAAATCCTTGTAGTTATTAAGTAATAAACTCCTCTTTTTTTCTTTTTTAGATTTTGTTTGTTAAAGAGAGTTGTGGACTATTGGGGCTAGTGGGGAGCCGATTAACGTTTCGACCGTGGATAGACCTTAGCCGGGGCAAAGACGAGGGGACCGACTTGGAGGGTTACCTAGTACTTTTAGGTTTTGGGAGTCGATCTAAACTTTATTTGTCAACGCATCATTGTTGTCCTTTTAGCCAAGTTAACAAGCATTGTAGCATATGACGTCTCGAATTAGGTTTGTGCATTATTTTAGGATCATCCGAGGATAGTTTCGTAATTCTAGATTAGTATTGCTTGAGTACAAGCAATCATTCTAACTGTGGGGTGGTTGATTTGTACTTTTTTGTACGCATTTTTGTTACCTTTTTGTGTTGTGTTTGCATGTTTTTTGCTTGTATTTATGGGTATTAGGAATTGTTTTGGCCTATTTTGTTAGTTTTAGGTTTTGTAGTGTTTTAGTTGTTTTTAGTAGTTTTTCTTAGATTTTCTAATTTTTTTTATTAGTTTTTGTTTTGAAGGTCAACATTGGTCAAAGTGGGCTCACGACGAGGTCGGAAGATGATTCAAACCCGAGACAATCATTGCCAATCCACGAGACGAACCGAACACCCTAAACCCTCATTTTCATTATTTTCATTTAAATCTCTTTTAATTCTTGTCTTAGTTGATTAAATATCAAGAACTCAAACCAAATCAATGACTTAATGCTTTCTTAGGAGTAGATTAGTTTAATTTAGATTAACAAGAGAGTAAGTAAGAACACCGACCGCCGATAATATCTATCCTCGAGAGACACGACTTGGGAAAAATTACCGCTCTACAATCGACTCCGTACTATTGCGGAGAAGATTTCTTAGAGTGTTAAGAATTCTTCGATCAGTATTAATCCCTTCTCTTATAATTAGGCTCTTTCCAAGAGGGCTGTCTTGGCCACTCGGGCCACAAGATCGATGATACAGTTTGACGTGATCAAGGAAAATAAGGAGCTGCGCGAGAAAGAGTGACGTTTTCACGATCTGGCTAAGGAGCGAGGGAATGAGCTGAAAAAGTTAAGAAATGAGCTGGCCGAGGTGAAGAAGGCCCAGGACAAGATGGTGGAGACGGCTCGTTCTGAGGTGCGGGACGAGGCTCTGGCGGAGGCGAGGAGCCTGGCTGACGAGGCCCAGGCTAAAGCCAGGACAGGGTGGAAGACCGAATTCTTGAACTCTGAAGAGAGTTTGAAATTGGTCTAGCTCACCAGGGAGGAGACCTGACAAGCTTTCTTGGGGTCCAAGGAGCTTTATTCACTGCTTGTTCCAGAGGCCATGGGCTATTATCACTTTGCCCTGGACGAGCAAGCCAAGTGGGATTCAGAGCATCCTGGGGTTACTTTTGATCGAGAGTTTCCTCTAGAGACTCCCCCCGATCCCACCTCATTCACTTTTGCTCAGGAGTGAAACCGCCTACATACCATCGAGCCAGCCGAGATTGCTGAGCACATTCTCGCCCTCTTCCATTCTCCTGCAACCAGACCAGGCTCTTGCCTTGACCCTTCCTGCCTCTTCTCCTTCCCCAACCTTCATAGGTCTGGGTGAGCTGCCAGGTGGGGCTTCACCGGGCGCCTTAGCTGAGGATGCTGTGGAGCAATTGGCCGAGGAGCTGGATGCGGAGATTTAGGTTTAGGGTAGCTCCTTTTGTTTTCCTTTGTCAGACCTGTTGTTTGCCTGTGTGGCTGGTCTGCTTTTACTATTATTATTATTATTATTATTATTATTATTATTATTATTATTATTATTATTATTATTATTATTATTATTATTATTATTATTATTATTATTATTATTATTTCTGGACTTGTACGCTTGCACAATCTTTAATGATAATGAATGTTTTTTGTCTTGTAATGACTCTTGAGATTCTAGGGTTTCCCGATTTTCCGAAAACCCCAGTACTTTTTATTCCTTGGCACGTGCTTCATTTTCTTTTATATATGTATACTTATGCATCATTATTCTTCAATTTCCACAATGGATTCTCCTTCCTTGCTCGAAGAACTCGACACTGTGAAACGAAAGAATATCTCTTTGTTCGTCGAAAATTTCAAACTCACGGACAAACTCTCTGCGCTCCGGGAGAAAATAAACTACATGTGCCGGCTCCTGGAGAGGAAAAGGCAGAAGAAGCGCCACTATAAGCGAGAGTGGGTCGAGCTTCGTCAGCTGAATCTTCAACTCCAGGAGGAGAAGGCTGATTTAACAGAATCAGTAAATCGGTTGACGGTTGCCGCCGGCAAGGCTCATGCTATCTCTGAGCAGGCCGACAAGTATCGCCAGCGCTACCATGAGACTGAGCGTGAGCTGTGGCGCATCCGACAAGTTCTTGCTTCTGGCCAGAGGACTTCTGCCTCTCATGAATGAATGTTTCTGAGCCCTTTTCGAATTTTTATTCTTCTGTTTTATTTTCTGCATTTGTAATCAACTTTGCCAGTTTTTTGCTGTATTGCCGGAACTTTCGTAATGAATGCAAGAGTATTTTCTTCGGGAATTTTGTTCAATCTTTCAGCTAATTTTTGTTATCTGTTTGATCAAACAAGCGAATTAGGGATTTTCAAATTAGCCAATCCTGGCTTTTGAACTTACCGTCAGGTCTGGAGCATTGGTGCTTCCGCTTTTGGCCAGATCTGGTAAAACTGACGATCAAGTCAAGCGTTCTCATGGGTATCTTCCCTTAGCCATCCCTGATTTAAACTGGCAATCAGGTCAGGAAAATGGGGCATCCGCTCTTAGCCATTCTTGGCTTAAACTGACAATCAGGTCAGGAAAATGGGGCATCCGCCCTTAGCCAATCCTGGCTTTATCTGACAATCAGGTCAGGAAAATGGGGCATCCGCTCTTAGCTAATCCTGGCTCTATCTGACAATCAGGTCAGGAAAATGGGGCATCCGCCCTTAACCAATCCTGGCTTCATCTGACAATCAGGTCAGGAATTCTCATGGGCATCCGTCTTTAGCCAATCCTGGATTCATTTGACAATCAGGTCAGGAAAATGGGGCATCTGCCCTTAACCAATCCTGTCTTCATCTGACAATTAGGTCAGGAAAATGGGTCATCCGCCCTTAGCCAATCCTGGCTTTATCTGACAATCAGGTCAGGAATTTTCATGGGCATTCGCCCTTAGCCAATCCTGGCTTCATCTGACAATCAGGTCAGGAATTTTTGTGGGCGTTTGCCCTTATCCAATCCTGGCTTCATCTGACAATCAGGTCAGGAAAATGGGGCATCCTCCCTTAGCCAACCTTGGCTTCATCTGACAATCAGGTTAGGGAAATGGGGCATCCGCCCTTAGCCAATCCTGGCTTTAACTGACAATCAGTTCAGGGAAATGGGGCATCCGCCCTTAGCCAATCCTAGCTTTAACTAACAATCAGGTCAGGAAAATGGGGCATCCGTCCTTAGCCAATCCTGGTTTTAGAGAGATCCACTAGTTGGCAAACAAGAATGAACCTGCATTATTATTATATAAATAAACTTTGCAAAACCATATTACACATAAAATTTATGTAAATTTGAAATATTCCAAGCTCGGGGTATCTCAGTCCCATCCATTTCCTCCATTTTGTAAGCACCACCAGCCAAGACCTGTGCGACCCGAAATGGTCCTTGCCATGTAGAATCTAGCTTCCCTTTAGTCCTTCCCAGATCAGCCTTTAGTAAGACCAGGCCCCCCACCTGAAAATATCTCCTCTGGACTGTCTTTTTATAAGCTGCCCTAATTCGTCCTTGCACGTGCTCCATTCTGATCGCCGCCCGATCTCTTTTTTCTTCAATTAGGTCTAGCGCATCTCGCACCAACGCATAGTTCTGATTTTCATCAAAGTTCTGTATTCGGTGGGTTTCAAGACTGATCTCCACAGGGATAACGGCATCCATGCCATACACCAAACTGAAGGGGGTCTCGCCCGTGCTTTCCTTAGGGTTGGTGCGGTAGGCCCAGAGTATTGAACTCATCTCCTCCACCCATTTACCCCCTGATCTTTCTAAGCGTGATTTGATTCCTTGGACAAGGATGCGGTTGGTCACTTCAACCTGTCCATTCGCTTGCGGGTGGTAAACAGGTGTGAAGTGTTGTTGAATTTTCATCTTTGTACACCAAGCTTTAATTTTGGCTCCCATGAACTGGGTACCATTATCCGAGACGATGATCCTTGGAATGCCAAATCGGCATACGATATTTTTCCAGATGAAGCCCATTACCGCCTCTTCCGTTGTTTTTTCCAGAGCTTCGGCCTCCACCCACTTGCTAAAGTAATCGATGGCTACAATTAAAAACCTCTTCTGGGCTGGAGTCATTAGGAATGGGTCGACCAGGTCTATCCCCCACTTCACGAAGGGACAGGGAGAGCTCATTGTCATGAGCTCCTCTGCTGGTTGGTGAGTCAAGGGAGACATCTTCTGGCATTTCTCACATCTCCTAACAAAGTCCTCAGCCTCTTTCCGCAGCGATGGCGAAAAATAGCCAACTCGCATTATCTTGCTGACCAGAGCTCTTGCCCCCATATGGTTGCCGCAGCAACCCTCATAGAACTCCTTGAGGATATGGGTGACCTCATCTAAGCTTAGGCATCGCAATAGGGGCCACCCGAATCCTCGTCGAAACAATGCCCCCTTACTCAAACAAAATCGGGCAGACCTGGTTCTTACTTTCATTGCCTCCTTTTAATCTTATGGCAACTCTCCCTTTTCTAGGTACGCTATGATAGGAGAGCACCAATCCTCTCTTTCGTTCACTGAGCATACCTGCTCTCCTCTGAATTGCTGGTCTTCCATCAATAAAGTGATTGTTCTCTTCCTACAATCAACAGCTGAACTGGCAACTTTGGCTAAGTAATCTGCTCTTGTGTTCTCCTCTCTAGGGATTTGGAGGACAGTTAGAGTTTTCATGCCTTTGGCTAATTCTTTAAACTGAGCTAGGTATTTCTACATGTGTTCGTCTCTTGTCTCAAAGTCCCCGTTTATTTGCCTACAGACAAGTTGTGAGTCCACTTTCGCGCACACCTGCTCTGCCCCCAAATCCTTTGCCATTTGAACCCCCCTCAAAAGAGCCTACCCAGCCGCATTATTAGACAAGGTGTAATTCATTCGCACAGTATATTCGGTAGCTATACCTGTTAGGTCGATCAGCACTATGCCTGCACCACAGCCTAGGTTTCCCACTTAACCGTCTGTAAAGATTTTCCACTCTTTCCCGTCCTCAGGAGAGCTGGTCATTTCCTGCACAAAGCTTGCCAATGCTTTGGCTTTAATGGTTGTTCTAGCTTCGGAAGTTATGTCAAACTCGCTGAGCTCGATTATCCATTTGACCAGTCGCCCCGACGCCTCTGGCTTGTCCAGGATGGCCTTAAATGGTAGATTCGTTCGCACTACTATGCTATGTGAGAGAAAGTAGGGACGCAGTTTTCATGCCGATCCTACTAGGGCTAGTACTGCTCGCTCCACTTCTACATATCGAATCTCAGCCTCGTGCAGAACTTTACTCCAATAATATACTAGCTTATGTACCTTACCCTCCTCTCTAAGCAGGACAGAGTTGACGGCTTGCTGCCCTACTGACAGATACAAATTAAGGGTTCACCCTGGATTGGCTTGGTGAGTAACGTCATGCCAGCCAAGTGCTCTTTCAACCTACGGAATGCTTCCTCCCATTCACCACTCCACTGAAAACGAGCCTTTTTTCGCAAGTCCTGGAAGAATGGTAGGCTTTTCTCAGCTGAGCGGGAGATGAATCTGCTCAGGGCATTAATTCGGCCTGCTAAGCACTGCATTTCCTGGACATTCCTCGGGGCCTGCATTTCCATTATATCTCTTACCTTTTCAGGGTTAGCCTCGATACCCTTTTCTGTGACCATGTAGCCCAGGAACTTTCCAGCTCTTACCCCAAACATGCACTTCTTGGGGTTGAGCCTCATCCTGTATTTCCTCAAGGTATCAAAGGTCTCCCTCAGATCATCCACATGTGAGGTTGCTTTCACACTTTTCACCAACATGTCGTCTACATAGACCTCCATGTTTCGCCCGAGTTGGTTTTTGAACATCTTGTCTACCAATCGTTTGTATGTGGCGCTCGCATTCTGAAGCCCAAACGGCATGACCACATAGCAGTAAGTTCCTTTCGGAGTTATAAAACTAACCTGTTTCTGGTCATCCTGGGCTAAACGAATCTGGTGATATCCCTTCGAAGCGTCCATCATACTCAGGAGCTCCCAACCCGAAGTAGAGTCGACCAGCTGGTCTATCCTCGGCAGTGGGTAGTGATCCTTAGGACAAGCTTTGTTAAGGTTACAAAAATCTATGCACATCCGCCAATCTTCTTCCATTTTTGGAACCAGAACTACGTTGGACAACCACTCCGGGAATTGTATTTCCTGGACATGTCCGGCCTGCAGGAGTTTATCCACCTCTGCCTCAATAATGGCTTCCTTCTTAGGCCCAAAGTTGCGCTTTCTTTTCTTTACTGGTTTAATTGCTGGGCTGATGTTGAGATGGTGTTCAGCCACTTCTGGATCTATCTGGACCAGGTCTTGGGGAGACCAGGCAAATATGTCTGCACTATTCCGCAGTAAGGCCACCAGGTCTACCAACACGTCAGGGCTGAGGGTTGTCCACACAAGGAGGACTCGACTATCATCCCTCGGCACCACCTCTATAGTCATCAGATTTTCTTCTCTCTGGGTCAATTTAGGTCTATCTTCCTCTATTCTGGCGCTCTTGGCCTGCCTTTCTTCCTCATTTCGCCGAATGCTTTCCACATACGTCTGGTGCGATGCGTACTGGTCTCCTCGGACCTCCCCCACTCCATCCTGAGTTGGAAATTTCAATTTCATGTGATAGACCGAAATTACTGCCTAAAATTTACTTAGGGACGGTCTTCCCATCATTACGTTGTAAGAGGAAGCCGCATCCACTACCAAGAATCGGACAGTCCTGGTCTGTCTGAATGGCTCTTCCCCTAACGTAACCAAGAGATTCACTGCACACAGAGGTTTCAACGCCCCTCCAGCGAGTCCCACCAGCGAGGTTGTGACCTCTTCCAACTCTACATCCAAGTTCATTTTCCTGAAGCAGTCATAAAACATGATGTCCGCTGAGCTTCCCATGTCCACAAAGATTCGACGGACATTGTAATTGGCTATGGTAGCCATGATGACTAAGGAATCCATAAGGGGAGCTAGAATCCCATCCTCATCCTCTGAACCAAAACAAATATTCGCGCTTGGGGCCACTTGTCCAATCTCTTTTCCCTTTCTTACCAAGTCTCTTGCGTCATGCACATAGCTATTTTGGGTTCTTCTGGAATGTTCATCTCATTCGCCCCCCGTGATCATGAAGATATCTCCCCTTATTTCTTGCGCTTGGCCATTCCTTCGTCCAGCATTGCGGTTGTCTGGATTACGTTTACCCTCTTGAGGCCGCCCCTTCATATAGGAGTCAGGTCTGAACTCTTCCTTTCGCATTCGTACGAATTCTTTGAGGTGCCCAGCCTGCACCATTCTCTCTAGCTCGTCCTTAAGATGGGTACACTGGTCTGTATCATGGCCATACTCATTGTGATATCTACAGAATCGGTCAGACCTCTCCTTCCTTGGCTTCTGAGAGTAAGTCTTGGGCCACTTGAGATCTGGATGCCTTTCTATTGCCTGCAAGATCTCTCCTTGAGGGGTCGCCAAGAGCGTGTACTTGTCAAAGCGAGGTCATCCTCCAGCCTTTCCTCTAGTTTAGGAGTTCTTGGTTGGATCTAGGGGAGTCGCTTTACCAGCCCCACGAATGATGGTCTGGCATAGATCTCTTCATAGGTTCTCTCTCCTCTCTGTCATACCGATCTCTTTTCTTCTCTCCCTCTTCCTTAATTTCTAGGGCCTGTTCCAAATGAATGTACTTCTCTGCCCTTTCTAAGAGTTCTCCAAACTTCAGTACTGGCTTCACAACCAACGACTGGAAAAATTCTCCTCTCCTGAGCCCCTGTGCTAACGTGTTAACCAGGAGCTCTTCTGACGCCGACGGTACCTCCAACTTCGCATTCGTGAATCGATTAATATAAGCATGCAGGATCTCATTCTCCTTTTGATTCAAACTAAACAGCTCCAACGACATTTTCTGATATTTCCTACAGCTGGTAAACTATTGTAGAAATGCCGAGCTGAATTCATCAAAGTTGCTGATAGAGCGTGGCGGCAACTGGCTAAACAGCTGGGCCGATTTAGTGAAGGTCATTGGGAAGACCCGACACATGACCGCATCTGAGAGTTTGTGCACAACTGCTACGATTTCAAAACGACTCAGGTGATGTTTTGCATGTAATTGTTGTGTTCTCCCTCGTATTTTTAGCTAGGGTTTAGCGTCGTGTCTAGTAGTTTTGAGTCATCTCTCGTTAGGTTTTAAGACTTTTCTCGTTTATTTTCTTTTTGGCTTTAAAAGTACAATATGTGAGATGTTTGTGCTATTTTTGGGTTTTTAAGCTCAAATTCTTGTTTTGTAGGTGGCTAAAAGGATTATATTTGCTCGGCAGACGATTTGGATTGGAAAATGAGAAATTCGACCCGAAAGCATCCAGGATTGACTGCAAAGCCAAAAATCGACTGCCGGATCGACTGAAAAGCCCCGAAATCGAATGCCAGACAGAGGCCAACGTCTTGCAGCAGAGCAGTTAATCGACTGCCCTTCAGTCGATAGACTGGCAGTCGATCGACACCCCCTACAGTCGATCGACTGCAACGCTGAGGGTTGCGGGATTTTTAGTGTTTTTGATATTTTTGCCCCTACAAACAACTATATAAAGCCCACACCTTGAACCGTTGAAGAGATAACACTCCCTTCCCAACCCCAAGCCAGGGTTTAGGATCAAATTACTCTCAACCTCTTGGATAATTTTCTCTCTTAGGTTTTAGATTCAATTTCAAGCTTTGATGTAATATCTTTTCTAGATTAGTTTTAATTTCAAGCACCTCCTTGGGTTTGTAAGCCTAAGAAGAACCCAAATACTCCTTTGGATTGTTACTTTTGATGCAATTTACATTCAAGCTTTGTTTCATTTCTTAATTCAAGTAAGTTTCCTTTTAAGTTCATGTTTTGAGCTTTATTTCCATGCTTTGTTCTTCATTTCCATGCTTGTTCTTCATGTTATGCTTTTTGCCTTAGCACCTTGATTTCATGTTAAATCTTAAGAATTGGATATGGAATCTAGATGAGTGACACATCTAGATCATAGATCAAGTCTTAGATCATCTTGATTTTGAGTTGTTCTTGTACTTTATTTGCAATTTAATTTTCATGCATAATTTTAGGTTAAATTTTAGATCTACTCTTCATTGCTTATCATTTCCCTTAAAGTTTTAAACTTTGACGTTAATTTCCATTGCTCTTTATATTCATACTTTCAATTTTTGCTAATTTTCGTTATTTGAGTTTTTATGCATAGTTGTACCTTGTGCTTGCATGCTTGTACTTGGTGAAACATTGTATTTTCTTGCTTATTTTCATTATTGCTTTGCATTTTCAATTAAGGCATCCGACCAATATGCAACTTCAATTTCTAGGATAGTTTAGATAGTTAATTGCTTTATTTTCATTTTCCTATTATTTTCCAAGCTTGAAACACATTGATTCTCACAATCGAATTGATTTCCGATAATACCAAGCCATGAACCCGTTGATATATTTTAACACCACGAAAACTCTTCTAACAGTGATCCCATGGGTCTGTTGTCCCGCTATATTCGAAGCCCAGGGATCTATAGGAGGCCGGCACATCATCACGCATGACCTCCTCAGTGAACGGCGTGCCCCTCCGTGTCGGGATCGTATCAACGATCGCCATTTTCTTCTTAAATTCTCTTACCTCTTTCTTCAGATTTTGAATCTGCTAGGCGAGGCCTGGATTAGCCTGGATTGACGTTTCACTGTCCGAGGTGAAGAAATTCTCTTCTCCGTCCTGCAGGGGGGTTCGAACCGTGCGCTGGCCGCATGACGGTTCCGCTTCCAATAGTGGAACTGTCCGGGCTGGGGGTGTTTTAGATGGCGGCGTAGAGATCTCCGCACACTTCTTCTCCACAGCCACTTCCACGACTTTTCCGATGAGCTCAGACAGCTATCTGAGGAAAGTTTTGTTCAGCGATCCACCTTCGACGGGCGTGGATCCGCCAGAGGGGGGTGGCACGGTGCCTGGTCCGGTTGCTGCCGATGGGTCTGCCCCCTCTGGCCTCGTTGTTGACGGCCCTGTCGTCTGTGGCATGCCCCACGGTGTGGCGGAACTGGGAGTGCCACCCAGTTCCCCCACCAGATTTCGTCGTAACCCGTCTGAAGCRATCCAATTTCTCACGTCTTAGCTTTGATTTTTCTCACAGACGGCGCCAATTATTTCACCCAGAAAACTTGACTACACCTGAAACTAAACCCTTGCCTTGTGTAAGCCTGGCCTGCACCCAAAAACACGTTAGAAAATGACCACCGGAGGTTTTCCGGTGGAAACCTCTCCGATGCTTAAGTCAGATAAGCGTTGTGGAGTGTTTTAGTACCCAAGGAAAAGAATGCACAAGAATAACAAACCTTTCTCAGCCTTGAGGTTGAGGTATTTATAGTTCTCCTCAGTGGGGACCCCGTCCGGGATCTCGGAAACACTGGCCGCGAATCAAGGGCCGTTGCGTAACTAATTCTGGCAAGTGGTACCACCTGTCCCCTTTGAGAAGGTCAGGATACCAGATCTGTCTTGATCCTGCTGTCTCCAGGTTATCTCATAGATCAGGGTATCAGACATGCCTTAATCCCGTTCTCTTAGGATTATTTAGTAGAGAACCCATATTAGGTCAGGACAATTCCTGAGCTGTAACGATCCTTCTTTCGATATATCTCTGACCCTTTTCCGAGAGGACCAAGTCAGACCTTCCATAAGACTGATCTGGCCAAATCTCCTGTCTTTTCCTTAGTAATCGTAATTTAGATCTACCCCTATCCAAGTCTGTCTACTCAGACCACATCAATATGGTTGAGTCGTTTTTATGTCTTTTGTGTCTTTATTACATTGTTGAGCAATCGCCATATGCTGAAAGTTTGAATAATTTACTTGTCAGGTTTTTACATGTTTATTCCCTCTTGTGCAAGGAGTTGAATTTTTGTGCTTCGTCCAAAACCCGCATATATATATATATATATATATATATATATATAATCAAAAATTACTCGTGAAAATATTGCAACGTTCTAAAATCTCTTTTGATTTTGTTTCCAAAACCCGATGCAAACTAGTGAGTAGCCTTGTATGAATTATCGGTTTTGCTTGTATTTTTATGGAAATTTCATTGAGGTGTCTTGATTTTGCTCGTACATGATTGAACTTGGAAATGACCTCGAGGCACATATATCACCCTTATTCCGTCCATATCCAAATATACAAGCTACTTAAAAATCCCAAATGTGACCCCTTGAGCTTATGCCCCGTTTCTTGTTAGCTGAGCTCGATTTTAGCTATTATATCTTCATAAATTATGAGGTGAGAGTGTATATTGTGAGTTGACTAGAAATGTGAGAGAATCAATTGTGGGTTTTGGGTTTTGAGTTCCTTATACAAAAAAAAAACATAAAAAAACTCCAACACAAATCACAAAAAGTGATAAAGCGTGCGTTCAAGTGAAAAGCCTAATTTAAAGGCCAAGTTTAGTGAAAAGAAGCAAATTCAAAAAAAAAGCTTCTAAGTGTTGTGAAATAAAGTCGGAAAAGAGTGTGTACGAACGAAAGGGTTTCGAATAAAAGTTTGGTGATTTGGGAAGGGTGAAGCGATCATAAGCTTCGGGTTATAAATTAGGGTTTTGTGTGTTATTGATCACGTTTGATCGTGTGTTAGCCACTATATCCAAATATTCCATACCTTACCAAAGAGTCAACATTACAACCCAAAATAAAGACCTCTTTTGATTTTTGTTTGATCGTGTACAATGGGTAATTTTGAGTTTTTAATTTGTGAAATCTTGACGAGGTGCATGCATTGTCCGATTTGAGCGAATACACATCCCATATAACAAACGCTTAAGCGAATTGAGCGAACACCCTAAAAAATTCCATTTGTGAGGAAGTCATCGATTTGGTTCTCATTTGAGAAGGGGTAATACGAGCAATGCTTGGCGATAATGAGTTATGTTGATACTTTCACCATATTAATTAGGATAAGCACAAGGGTTTCTCTTCTTACATAATGTTCATTTCATGTACATTCTCGATTCTTTTCGTTGTTCGAAGACGAACAAACCAATAAGAGTGGGGTGGTTGTTTTGCATGTAATTGTGGTGTTTTTATCATATTTTTTATTAGGTTTTAGAGTGGTTTTTAGTAGTTTTGAGTCGTGTTTCATTAGGTTTTTAGGTTATTTTCTTGTTTTAATGTTTTAAGCTCCATTTATCCGATGTTGGTGATGTTTGTGTGATTCTTGGGGTTTTACGTTCAAAATTCTTGTTTTGTAGGTGGCTAATTGAATTATATTTGTTCCAAGACATTCCGGCAAATGCTTAGGTTCGAGGCAAGGCATTGAGGCTCAAAATTCATGCCGAACGAGAAAAACGAGCCAGAAGCAGACCGAATCGACTGCCGAATCGACTGAGGACAGCCCGGATCAACTGGTGGTCGGTCGATTGACCACAGATCGACTGAAAGCTCCAAAATTGACTGCTCAGCAGTAGCCAACCTCTTGGAAGCAGGGCAGTCGATCAACGGAGACTGCAGTCGATCGACTGCATCGCAGTGGCTCTCGGGATTTTTGGCATTTTTGACGCTTTTTCCCCTATATACAACTATATAAACCCCACATCTTTCCCCAACAAAGAATCAGCTCTCATCCCCACCCTTGCATGGTTTTGGGGCTAATTTCTCTTTACTTTTTAGATCTACTTTCTATCTCTTAGGGTTTTGGATTAATTTTCAAGCTCTAGATCTTAGATTTAATTTCAAGCTTTGCCTTGGGTTTGTAAGCCTAAGAAGAATTCAAGTACTCCATTGGATTTTACGTTGTTGCAATTTAATTCAAGCTTGTTACTTCTTCCCTTTAATTCAAGTAAGCTTTTCTTTATTTTCATGCTTGTTCTTCAATTTATGCTTTTTGCCTTAGCTCTTTGATTTCTTGTTAGATCTTGTGAATCGTCCATGGAATTTAGATGAGTGACATGTCTAGATCATAGATCGAGTCTCAGATCGTCTTTATTTTGAGTTTTTCATATGATTTATTTAGGATCTTATTTTTATGCATTGTTTCATGCTAAATCTTAGATCTACTCCTTGTTGCTTGTTATTTTACGTAAAGTTTCAAACTTTGACGTCAACTTTTCTTCCTCTTTCTATTGATGCTTTTGGTTTTTATCAATTTTCATTTTTCTAGATTTTATGATCATGCATGCATGGTTGTACTCTAGGTTGCTTTAGTTGTACTCGGTGAAACATTGCTTTTACTTGCATATTCTCATTCTTAGCTATCTATTTACGTGTTTCATTAGTTTTAATTGTTTTAATTTCCTTTTATTTTCATTTCCTTTAATTGTTTCAAGCTAAAAACACAATTGATCCTACTTAGCAATCGAACTCCAATAATATCAAGCCATGAACCTTTTAAACCACTAAAACTACTCTTTCAGTTAGACATTAAATGTTAATTTTCTGTGTATAAGTTTCCCGTGGTTGCTCCCAGACCAGAATCTTTGAGGTTTGAGATTTATTTTTTAGAGAGAGTGAGATTTAACGGTGAATCAACTCCTTAATTAAAGGTTAATTTTGATGGCTTCAATATGGATCCTTGAAAGTGTATTTGCCATTTATCTTTTGATTCCACTTTTAATCTCATAGATTTCTCTGTGTGGATTAGTTACATCTAGATCTGGTTTCCTGTATATTATGTGGGTATTGCAACTTCTCCATGGAAATTTCGTGAATAATTTGATGTTTCCAATTTCTCAACCCCATCTTATAGCTGACCTTTTCCATTGCTCCAATTGTAAATCTTTCATATATTTGGAGTTTTGGATCTTCATTCATTATTCTCACAAGTGTCCTATGGGAAACCATTGTATGAGAGAGGAATCATAACATATCCTCTCTAATCACTTGTTGAAGAAATTCCCATTCACTTTGATTCTGAATATGATCCACTTCCATCTTTAGAGTATATTTCTTATTCATAGATGCTTTCATGCATCCTGTACCAGACAGTTCACCATTATTTGAAATGCTCCTTGATGAGGAGGTCAGAAAGGATCGGTCTACATATCTAATCTAAGTGATAAAATAAGTCCAAGGAATGTAGAATTAAATAAATGGACTTATTCATTTATTGACCCAAGTTGTCTCAAACTGCCTAAATTCTCTTTTCTAATTTTTTTGGGCAATCTGTTGAAATGTGCCCTCTCACCCCGTATGTCTAACAATTTCAATCTTTAAAAATTTCACTAGCTCAGGTGTGAGAATAGTCAGGATCAAGTCGGGACTTCCCATATGTCATGTTGAGAGTATTTGGCCTTTAGAAACGTTGTCTCGAACCTACTATCTCTATTGGATCTCCCTTTATGATGAATCCCCAACACGTGGCATTGGTGCATCTTGTACCGGTTCATGCGATGTCATACTTTTTCCTGGGTTGGGATTTGTTTGTGGTGATGTAGGAGCATTCCTTTGAACTAAGGCTGAAGATTCTTTTGTGTTTATTTTTAAATCCATATACACAATCCTACGAAGGATTTTGTAAGGTCACATAGATCTTCAATAATATTAATTCCATCACTTATTTGATAATAGTCATCATCTTTCTTTGTCGGTTGGTTGTCTTATAACCTTGGTCGGTTTTCCTTTTTGATATAAAAGGGGTTCCATCCCAAATGTTATACGTCGTCTTCTTCCGGATGAATCTGGCCTAGCTTCGAGGGCCTTGACTCATTTCTGAACATCAATAAGGATTTCTTGAGTATCCTTTTGATGTTTGAGTATCTCTTTCATATGCACCTGGAGACGATGTTGATGGATGTGAGCATCTATTAACATTCATTAAATTTCTTTATGATCTTTAGGATTCTTAGAGGAATCTGATATTATTTTGCTGTAATTAGATATATTAATGGGATTCGTGGTTTGCATCTCAATGATTCATGATCGAAGATTTCTTAGCACTCTAAGAAATTGTCTCCGCAATAGTACGGAGTCGATTGTAGAGCGTAAGTTTTTCCCGAGTCGTGTCTCTCGATGATAGATATTATTGGCGGTCGGTGTTTTTTCTTACTCTCTTGTTAATCTAAATTAAACTAATCTACTCCTAAGAAAGCATTAAGACATTGGTTTGGTTTGAGTTTTTGGAAGTTAATCAACTAAGACAAGAATTAAAAGAGATTTAAGTAGAAATAATGAAAATGAGGGTTTAGGATGTTCGGTTCGTCTCCACGATCAATCGGTTTTTGCCGAGCACTTAATCCACGTTTTGGGGTTGTCAATCCCAAATGTCGATCAAGTATTGGGGTCGTCAATCCCAATTCTCAACAAGATCCAATTAATGGTTCTAAACGAACTTAGACCCTAAACCCATAATTTCTAAACTAATTGCATCAAATGTAAATTAAAACTTGCTTGAAAGTAATTAATTTTAATGACATTAATTTAACCCTAATTAAAAGCCTTAAATAAATTAAAACTAATAGATCAAGAAAAGCTTGCAATTAAAAGAGAAGACATGAAGGGATAATCAAAGCATTTGAAATTGAGAAAAGTCAAAGGCTTTTAAATAGAATAAGACAAATTACCAAAAAGGAAAGTCCCATTTTGCTTTTGACAACAAAGTGTTTGTTTAACTAAAAGAGGTAAGAAGCTTGAAAATGAAAGCATTCATGGAGTTTTGCAAAAACAAGAACAAACTAAAATCTAGAAATGAAAAATTGAAGAACAACGAAAAGAAAACAACACAAACCAAAGCTTAATAACCAACACAACAAACAAGAACAATCATTCAAGAAGCATAATAATGAAGGGAAAGAAAACTACCAATTTCATTAAGCACCAAACAAGAACTTCAATGTAGATTACAACCTTCAAAAGAAAGTTCATTTAAATCCACAAATGAAGGAGTTGTCACCATCTCCAACACTTGCTAAAAACTACTAAATCTAACTAAACTAACTGCTAAGTTAGCGAAACTACACTAACTAAGGATTTAAACTAGGGTTTTAATGGCAAGGAAATGTAGAGGCTTGGAGGAGATGGAACTAGTCCAAAACCACCAAGGAAGAGTTAGATAAGGTTGGAGAAAGCTGGGCCTATATATACCAAGTCGCAGGGGCAAAGTTATCAAAACGAGATAAAATTTACGAACTGGGCTGCGACTAAGTCGATCGACTGAATACCAGTCGATCGACTGCTTCATCAAAAATGGTCAAACTCTCTGTCGAGCAGTCGATTTTGGAGAGGTCCAGTCGATCGACTGGACAGTCAGTCGACCGATTAAATGCCAGTCAATCGACTGGTACGGCTGCTCCCGGCTTGGTTTCTCGTTTCCGCTCTAAACATCTGCCGGCTGTCGCTCCTCGTTCGCGTTGTGTTCCCTTACTTGTCCATTCCAATCCGAGTCGAGTGGGATGCCCTGAGCGTGCGCGGGACCGCTTCGGTCACCCTACGGCCATAAATACAAAAACAATTAAAAATATACGAAAAACTAATAAAAACCGCACAAAAGTTACAAAAACCTAAAACTAACAAAATAGGCCAAAACGACTCCTAATACCCATAAATACAAGCAAAACACATGCAAACGCAACACAAAAAGGTAACAAAATTGCGTACAAAAAGTAAAAATCAATTCATTAGATCCATTTTTAGCATCTGATTTACCCAAAGGTAATTCATGTGATACACCTTTTTGTTTCTCGCATTTCCTTATGGTTTCTTTGTCAACTTCTGCGATGGCTTGTTCAACATACCTGTTGTCCTAATATGTTATATTTTCTTGGTGTTCTAACTCGTATATATTCAAATTTTGAAAATATCGTCTATAATGAATACATTTCGAACACTCGTTCAAATTCATTTTTAAAGATAAATTTTCTCACCAAAAGTTAATTACATAATTATAATGAATTTTTCTTAAAGTTCTTAATAAATTTAGACTCTAATACCATTTTGAGCATTAAATACATTGATTGTAGGCTTTTGGGGTGTTTTCTTGGTCAATAACCCAAGTATGTTTGCTTATGGCAATAAATAAGACATGTGTCAACCTTTGAGGGGACTGAGTCCACTGCAACAGGGTGCAGCATCAAATTTCCCTTTGACTGCTGGCTTGAAGTATTTGCCAAATTGTTAAATGTGAAACATGAATACCAGAAGATTCAATCGGGATACCCTTGAATAACACAAAATAATAAATATATACATAGAGTATCAAAAATCTCATTATTTCATCCTTATTCTTTCTCTATGGACTACATTTCTTGATGTTTTCTTCATATGATGTTCGATAATCATAGGAATAAGAAATAAAAATCAAGAAGATTTCATAATCTTTCACATAAAACAACAACGGTGTGTCTGTGTGTAAATATTATTGTGAGAGAAACATGGAGAAAGGGGATCAACTCAAGAATCAAATAGAAAAGTTTAGAGTGCGATTGCTCATGTTTCCATTGCAAGATCTTTTCATTTTGAGCAAAAAAAAAAATGAAGATATAATAATTGAGTACACATTTCACTTTCAAGTGGCATATCTCATTTTGAGATAATGGTAGAAATATAAATTATTAAAGTAATATAATTATAATAAAACCAATCACCACCACCCCCGCTGGAGACTGCCTGACCGCCGCTACCGGCGGCGGCAATTTTTCACCGACTGCCGGTCGGAAAAAAGAATGTCGGCGTAATTTTCTTTTTCCAACAAAAAGACATTGGCCAAAATTATTCAATAACATCAAGTAAGAAATTTACAGACATAAGGTAAGAGATCTCCATTGTTATTGTTGTATTAAATAATAAATACATAACAATATTTTGCTATCAAAAAAGATTTTTAAATTGAAAAAAAAATTATGTTTAATAAGTAAAAAATACATAGCAAAATTTGCACTAAGAAATTTTTGCAATTAGGTAATGAATTTTTAGACATTAAGTAAAAAACTTAGACACTTAATAAGAAATTTATTGGCTAGAAAAATAATAATAATCTCGCCGGAAAACTTTTTGGTCAATTAATCCAATATTATATTATTATTGTTGTTTTTATTAAAATAATACATAGAAAAATAATGTTTAGATAAAATTATGTAATAAAAAGGGTGATAAATTAATTACTCATTTCAGGGATTATTAAATAAATAATATGTTTTTTTATTCAAAATTGATAAAATAATACTAAAAGAAAAAACATTGAAAAAGTAGGGCGGGACGCCACTGGGAAAGGCGTCCCGCTCACATTCTAGAAGGTACACAAAAGAAATCACAAACATATAAATTATTAATTATGTGAAAAATTAAAATTTTAATATGTCAATTGATTTATTTTATATAAATTGATTTATTTTTTGTAAAATTCTTAGTTATGTGAAAAATAAAATTTATATAAAATTTTTAATTATGTGAAAAAAAAGTCTTAATTTATTTATTTTGTGAGAAATCATTAATTAAGTGAAAATTAGAATTTAATCGTTTCTTTTTTAGTTGTTAATTAGTTAATAAAATTGATTTTATTTTTATTTGTAAATGAGGAAATTATTAATTTTGTGAAAATGTCAATTAAATATTTTTTTCATTTCAGCCTCACATTCTAGAACGGTTATTTATTAATACCTTCTAGAATGTACTTTAGGGCCGGGACGCCACTGGGATAGGCGTCCCGCTCACATTCTAGAACGGTTTTCTTTCGTACCTTCTAGAATGTGAGAGGGACGCCTTTCCCAGTGGCGTCCCGCCCTAGTTTTTCAATGTTTTTTCTTTTAGTATTATTTTATCAATTTTGAATAAAAAACATATTATTTATTTAATAAACCCCTCATTTCAATGCTTACAAATAAATCTAAAGATCATAATACGCACTGAAAACTTCTGAACATGAGTTGAATTCTACTTTTTTTCCCATATCTATGATCTCTGGCTTTTTTCTTTCTCTCTCTTCAAGGATAGAGTAGACATTTCTTTTTTGTGGAGTTATTGCTTGTTTTGATTACATCAATCAATACTGATTGAATAATACACAAAACAAAGTGAATTGCAGAGGGTATATTTATGCTGATTGCTTCTTTTTCTATGTGAAGATGTAGATGGTGAGTTTTCTTTTAATTATTATCTATTTACTAAACGTCCATAGATAATTACTACATGATTAACATAATAGAGTGATTCACGAAGATTTTGTTTACATTTTATTTTTGGTTAGAGAGATATTTAAGGATAATATAGTGAAAGTTAGAATCACGTATATTTAAGATATTTAGATGATGGTTTCATATTTATGAAATTTTTTAAATAGGGTGATAAATAGGGAATAGTTCACACAAAATTAGGGATATACGAATTTTTCCCACCAATTTTCCCACGTGATGGAGAAACCGCTACGGCGGTTCTTGTGAAAAACAATTGTAGTATCAACCAGTTATATATCAAACCAAATACTGCTACTTAATATATATCAAACCAAATACTGCTACCTGAAAAGGTATTTTGTATATTTTAATCGGAAGAGTATATCAACTAAAATTAACATTTGAGTTATATATCAACCCAAATATTGTTTACTTCAAATATATATATCAACACAAATATTGCGAATTGAAAAAAATTTGAGGAGATAAAGTTTTATATCAACCAAATACTGCGAATTGAAAAAAATTTGAGAAGATAAAAGTTTTATTTTGTATATTTTAATTAGTTTAAAACTATATATCAACTACGAATTGAAAACAGTTTGAGGGGATAAAAGTTTTATTTTGTATATTTCAATTAATTTAAAACTATATATCAACCACCAATTGAAAAAAGTTTGAGGGGATAAAAGTTTTATTTTGTATATTTCAATTAATTTAAAACTATAATTGAAAAATGTTTGAGGGGATAAAAGCTTTATTTTGTATATTTCAATTAATTTAAACTATATATCAATTCAAATGCGACTAATAATTGTATCAGAGGAGATAAGGTTTTTATTTTGAATATTGGGCTAAATCAACTTTCATGGAGATAAAAATTTTATTTTGTATATTGCGACTAAAAATTGTATCAGATGAGATAAAAAAATTATTTTGTAGGAGATAAAAGTTCATGTTTTTAAAAAATGAAAATAACAACTCTCGTATAGAAAAAATGAAAAACGTATAAATGTTAAAAAAGAATTGTATCGTAAAAATGAAAATAAAAAACAAAATGTGATACCTGGTGTAATTTTCCCTAAAAACAAATAATAATAAGAGGAAGAAATAAGTTTTTTAGATCAGACAGAGAAAAGTCAAAGAGGCAAGGGCCTTTATTTTTGTTTTCTTTATTTTTTTGTTAATATTAATTCCCCTCTTTTTTTAATCAGGTTGTCTCGCATTTTCTGCACATTTCTTTTTAATGACAAGAGGAAATGAGTCTTTTTCACCTTTGTCCAACCCCCAACTTCCCTCTTTTGTAATTATGAACTAGCTTATTTATAAATCATCTATATATATATATAAAAGCTAGCATTTCTAAAAATGTTTCTCAAAATTTTCCCTCCAAAACGACATGCTAAATATAGTAGTCAGTTTTAATTAATTAAAAAAACTAGTACTTTGTACCCGTGCGATGCACGGATCTCATGATGCATAAATATATAAATTGAATATTAGTGTTATTATTGATTCTAATCAATTAAATCACTAAGTATGTATTATTTGACTTTTTTGGTATATAATATATTTGTTATTATACTCGTAGAGTTGTCGTTCCCACCAACTTTCGATTGGTGATTCGTAAAATAGTATGTCTATTTGTAATTTTGCATACAAGATTATAAATCATAAATTTGATGTCTTAATTGTTTTGGCTATTAGTAATCTCAATTTGTATTGTTTATGCTATTATAAATTAAAAATATAATAAATATGAAGTAAAACTTATAATAATAATAATAATAATAATAATAATAATAATAATAATAATAATAATAATAATAATAATAATAATAATAATGGATTACAAAGCATATTTGCCCTCAGTAATATCGAGAGATTTTTACAGATTGATTAAACCTTCATTATCGAAACTCTCGATAAAACTTTCAGTAAATCGATACCGTCACTGTTATCGAAGGTAATGTCAAAGGATTTTCGAGGGAAAATATGTCGAGCGAAAAAAAACCCTCGATAATACGGAGGAAAATACAAAACCCTCGAAAGTACATAGGGGAATCAAATGCCCTCCGTATTACGCCCTCAGTAATACCGAGGGTATTTGACGCCTCAACAAATTATGAAAAAAAAATAAATAAATAAATATTATTGAGGGTAAAGAAAAAATACTCGGCATTACCGAGGAGAATTCTGCCCCCTCCATATTTCTGAAAATTAAAAAATATAATTTTTTTTATAAAATCAAAATAAACACTATAATTTCATACTATACATTTAAAATGTAATTCACATGATTTTAATATATAATTATCATCGAACTTATATTTATTGGCATGTGTCGTGTAATATTAATAGTATGATACGATCGATCTTTTTGTTATACTATACAGACTGATCGAGTTATTCAATTACATACATAATTAATGAAGTCTTTTTTTTTTTAAGATATCACGTGGTTGCTTTCCTTATTTTAGAATCATAAAAATCACCAATTGATTGATAATTATATTTTTTCTTTTTTTTTAAATTTCAAAATACCAAGAGGAGATGATTCCCCCGGTGAAGTACTGAAGGAAAATAATTCCCCTCAGTGATATTTAGGGAACTCAATGCCCTCGATATTTTATCGAGGGGAATTCCATCCCCTCGTATTTTGAAAATAAAAAATAAGAAAAAATATAATAACATTAAAATAAACCTTATAATGTCATTTTACATATTTAAAATGTAATTCAGTTTGTTTTAATATATAATCATCATCAAACATATTTTTATTCACATGTATCGTGTAATATTAATAGTATGTATGATAAGATCGATATTTTGTTATACTATATAGATTAATTGAATTATTTGATTGCATACATAATTAATGAAGTCTCGTTGATTTTTAAAGATACCACGTAGTTGTTTTTCTTATTAGAATCACTAAAAATACTAATTGTTTGGTAATTACATACTTTTTGATTCTTTTTTGTTTATCAAAATATTATTATTAAGAATCATATTTAATATAAATATAATTTTCAATTAATTCTTCTGAATCATTCACCCTCTCTTACATCATACTTGAATGGTTTAATCATTTTAAATTATAAATATAAGTCATTTTCTAGCATTAGTCTATATTTCTAATAATTAAAGCTTACAAAATTAAGTAATATCCATATGTGGAACATGAAATATTAGAATTAAAATACCAAGGAGAAAAAAAAAATCAATTATGCTAAAATAATAAATAACATCAATATTCAACAAATATTAAAATGAATTGTTGTTAAAATCATTCAAGCTATTCTCATATTAAAGTAGCAGAGAGAAAAAAAAAAATACCTAAAATACATTCAATGTCAAAACTAATAAAAATGATTTAAAACCCATAATAATTATTTTCAAGGATAATCACATAAATTTACTTCTACGTAATGTTAAAGTTTTTTTATGGTTTAACTTAAAGATTATATTTTATTAAATATTATTTAAATCCCATAATAATTATTCTTAAAATTAATCACATAAAATTATATTTCCATACCGGTAAGTTATATTATGGTTTTAACTGAAGATTTTCCTTTTGGAGATTGTTGAGGTAAGTTCATGTAGGTGATCTGCTAACATTACTAATTGTAAGGAGACAATATCCACATCGTCAAGTCCGTATCAGATGAACAATCAATTAACTATGTAGAAATATAAACAACACGATCAATTTTATAAAAAATAGAATCATACCTATTTATTATTTTTCATCATATATTGTAATTATCAATTAAATAAATATTAATTAAAAGACCAATTTATTTGCTCATTAGATAATATCTCTATTAATAGAATGACAAATCTATAAGAAAAGCGTGTATACGAAGTACTAAATTTTTCATTGTTATATATATAAAGATTTGGATTTTAATGGTTATTTGCGGCAATACATAACTTTCGGTCACTTTTATTTTTTCATAAAAAAATAGTTGAACATTAGAAACAAATTGATTACGGTAATATTTATTTACTTTATTTTTTGGGTGCGGAGCTTTAAATTATAGTTGATCAGGGATTATGTAGGAAATTTTTTAATTTAATTCAATTATAATTAATAGAGATTATTATATTTTTAGTGAAATATCTATTTTAAATTGCTCAAGTTTCACAATTTAGATAACAAATATGAGTCCAATTGGATTTACCATATTCAAAATAATTAATTATTTATGAAGGTTATTTTATATTATTTAATTTTGAATAAATAATACTTGATGGAGGGTATAATTCGTAGTTTACCATTTTGATGTTTAGGATGAATATATTGTACATAAGGATAATTTAAATTATTACTTTTTATTTAAAATATGATTGAACACACATACACTTAACCAAATAATTATTTATGAAGGCTAAATCATATATTAGGTCACTTAATAGAAAGTAAATAATTATTTATGAAAGCTCTTAATAATTATTATTTATTTTAGTTATATTGAAATTTTGGGATATTACAACATTTTAAATTAAATATTATATAAAGTTTTTCGTACTGATCTTCTATTTTGAAATTATCTAATTATATAGTCATATGCAATATATGATTTAAAAACTAATTTTAGGACCTAATCTAAATCAATTAGAAACTAATATGAATCAATTTGGATATGTCAAAATTTTTATAAAAAAATTTGGTCATGCGTTTAACGTTAAGTACATTATTCATGCATAAATATAAATTAGAACATAGTTCTGTAGTTATTTCTTAGCAATGTAGAGAAAATATTTGCCAGTAGTATATACATATAATTGGAAGAAATTTTTCTATATATATAAATTTGTAACCATGCATTCAATAATGATAATAATATTGAAAATAATTTTTTTTATACTGCTCGCTTAGTATATAGTTATAGATATTTGTAAGATTTATTAATTGTAATTTCGTTTTGTCATAATTTAATTTAAAATTTTACTTATTGTACATAAGAATATAAATGTATTAAAAATATTTATATGCAAGTCATAAATAAATTAATGCGATAGATAATAATAATAGATATTAACTTTAATTTACAGTATCAACTCTATAATTAATTATATATGTATACATTTGGTAATGATTGTCTTAATGGCAGATTTTAGTTGAATAATTATATATGTGAATTCATATCCTCCATTTTGTTAATGCTGTTAACTATTAAAGATGATTTGTCGGCGTGAGAGCGTTTTAAGGCTGAGGTGTACCAATCAAAATCTCCCAAAAATAACGTGTCATCGTGTGGTTAATAGGGGGTCTATTTTGGGATGAGGCCAAAATTTTGCCCAGGTATAAATAACAACTTTTTTTTTTTATTATTTTTGTTAATGTTTATAAGCCCACCTTTTTTCATGGTCTTTGGACAGCCCTTTCTCACGTCAACATTTTTCTTCTTATTTTTTCTTCTTCTTTTCTTTTGTTTTTCTTCTCTGTATTTCTTCGTTTTTCTTCTTTGGTTTTTTCTTCTTAATTTTGCTTAAACAAAGGTATCCATCTTTCTTCTCAACGCGATAGCAATTTTGCTTAAACCCTACCATATTTTTTAATTTTTTGAGTGGCAATTGGGATTTATGGCCTCTTTCAGAGAGTTTTTTTTTTTTTTGCAGATCTCGAAATTTTATCATGTCGGTACGTAATTTCTCTTTACATCTTTTTCTTTTAAAATTTTCTATAATTATTCAGATCTGTTTTGTTTAAGAACTGAACAATCGATCGGAGATAACTGGCCGAAACATGATAATTCTTGATCTGTTTTTATAAGGTAACTTCATAAAAAAAATCGATATTAAATTTTTGTGAAAATCGATCCTTAATTATTTTAATGATGTGTTTTTTATATGAATTTAGTTTGTAGTTTTCCTGATCTGGACAATGGAGAAAAACATTGTTCTCTATGAAAAAACTTTTTTAGAATACTTTCCGATTTATGGTATAAACTTCCTTGCAACTCAGAATCTTTGATGATACTTTTTTAATTTGATTTTACGGAAAAAATTTATAATCTCCTATATGTTTATATGATTTCGTCCAATAGATTCGCCTGTCTTTGTTGAAATCTCACATAATCTCTCCTTAAATTCTCTCTTTTTTTTTGTTTGATCCATAATTCTAATTTTTTTTTATGATCCATAAATTCTCATTTTTTCGGATCTCTTTTTTGATAATTGTGACTCTGAAACAAACCAACTTTTTTTATAATTCCACAATTATAAAAAAGCAGATCTGTGTTGGATTTAATTGCAGAATTCACGAGTGATTCTGAAGCGGGTAAATCGGCTTGGACCTGGGAAGGAGACGAGCAATTCGAGGACGCTCTTTTAGAATTTGTCGGAGATTGCTCGATTCGTTGGGAGAGAATATCGGCGAGGCTCAAAACAAAATCGAAGGCTGAGGTTGAACTCAGTACGCCGTATTTTTGGATGACGTGACGGCGATCGAAGCGAGGTTGATTGAGTTTCCAGAGTATGCGGCGGCTGAGGATGGACTCCGATCATCGGAACCCCAGAAAAACCTAAATTTGAGAAATGGGTGCAGAGAAAGGCAGCTAGGTCGTGGACCGATGATGAACACAAGTAAAATCTAACTGCAACAATAATTGTTATAATTTTATTTTATATTTTGTTCATTTGAATATTTGAGCAAAATTTGTTGGACTTTTTTACAAAGAGGATCCCCTGTTTCCGCAACTTTTTTTTATTATGCATGCACATCTCTTTTTTGTAGTATTATGGGTTGAATTGATTATAGAAAAAAGATCACCTCCAGTTCTCTATATTTTTTGATAATTATTAATTGATTATGAATTGTATATTCTTGATTGAGCAGGTTGATTCTTGGATATGCATATCCTGATTCAGTTATTTGACTAATTATTTTTTTTAATTTGATAATTATTAATTGATTATGAATTGTATATTCTGAATAGGTTGGTTCTTGGATATGAATATCCTGATTTCTAGTGTTTCAAAACTGTAGATAAAAATAGAGTTGAGATCCCAGAATTCTATTTTTGGTGTTGATATTGGTAAGCGTTTGATTTCATTATTGGAGATGTACAATTATTGGCATTATTTTAAAATTTAGTTAAATTAATAAGGTTAGGAAGGTCGGAACCAATCCAATGCTTTTGAAATTATGGAAGTTTCAAATGATTATGGAAGTTTTTATGCTTTATTTATACTATCATACACGAGTGTTGAAGAAAATCTTAATATCATGTTGTCAATGATTTGTTGAATCCAGCTAGACAAAATTTGAAAATTAGAGAAGATGCTCAGGTGATATACTCATCTGACTTTATTTAAACTGTACATATTAAAGAAAATAAGGCACTATATATATTTCTACAATTGTATTAATTTTGTTTGTTTACCTAATAGTTTTATAAGTCACTGACTTGAAGTAATTAATTATATCATTGCACAATTAGTTTTATTTATTTGTTGATGAGTTTAATTAAATATTAATTATTTACGGTGTGAACAATCCATGATGTGGGATCTTCAGTTACCATTACCAAATACAGTGAGAACTTCTGTTGAATCTCACTCCAAAACTGATGTGAGTATCACATTCTTATAATGTTTTCGACGTTCACATTTTTGTCGCGATAGAATAAGTTAAAACTATATCTTGACTCAGGATCTAATGAGTATTCATATCAGAAGGGGGGGTTTTACTTTTAAATATCTGCAGGCGCGTTTCATAGTCGATTTCAACCATTGATATATTGGTAAATGATTTGTTCTTTTTCTTGATTTTATTTTCAATTTAGAGTTTCGTTACTAGGAAATTTAGATTGTGAAATTGTTTGATTCTTTGTTCTTGAGCGTGATTTGCAGTTTTTGTCTTTTTGCTTGGTTTTTACTATTAAACGCTGCATAATTTAATTAAAGTATGAGATATTTTGAACTTTTATTATTTAGGCGTTAAAAAAAGATTATTTGATGGGTATCTGTCTATTTCTTTGTTCTTAAGTGGGATTTTGAAAAAAATTTTGTCTTGCTTTTTGGTTATTAGTAGAATCTGGATAATTTACTGGATTTTTGGAATTCTTTTTTGTCTATCTGGATACATTTTTTCGTCTAGCTATTTGATTACACTTTTTCTTTAATTTTTCGTTTTAGAGCTATTTTTTGTTCATTGTTCTTCGTATAATCTGATTTAGGTTTGTGTTTGTTGTTTGTATAATCATAGATATGTGATTTTAGGTTTCTGGGTCAATGTTAGTTTAATGATAAATCTTATTTATTTCTTTTGTTCATTTTTCCAGAATTATTACATAGTCGATAATTATGGAATGTAATTATCCCCATGCCTAACATAATTATCCCCTGCACATAATCCTTTATTATACACATTACCTGCTGCTATAAGATAACAGCAAATGCAAGAGGCTTTGTTTATAATGTGCAGCTTTTGTTATTTCTATTAAAAAATTCAGAGAGCAAATGCAAAAGAGGCTTTCTATAATGTGCATGTAACAAGAGTCCTTCTCTCATTTTTTATTTAAATTTTATTATTTTATTTTAGTTTTTACTTTTTCTCTTGGAAGGTCATCTAGATCACAAACCAGACATCATGTTATTTGGTGACTATTAAATATATGCCAGTGCTGTAAATTTTTAATATCTTTCCTTGTGATCTTTAAAATATTGGAGGCCCTTTCACTTTTTGTATTTTTCAACCAAATGCATCTTAAGACCCCTCTCATTATATTTCTCCTTTGTTTTAAATATATATTTGTTTGGAGGTGTGAATGTTGGTAGATTAATATCGTGTGTATGGTGTTGCTGTAGAGAATGAGCCTATTCCAAGTATTCTAAAGAAGGATAATAAACTAAAGTAACTAAGATGATAATGAAGTGAAGGATTCATGGGAAGACGAAGAAGACGATCTTACAATGGTATGTTTATTTTTTTCATCTGTTTTACCTTAACTTCTTCAATTAAAAGAGCTAATGAGAAACAGATTGATAAAATTCCAATCATATCAAGATGCTTGTGAGGTGGTACTCTACCTTTTCGTGGATGCTTTTTTCGTTCTTTCTTATTCTTTTTCGTAGTCTGATTTGTTTTTTTTTTTTCAAATAATGTGGCTAGGCATCTAAAACTAAGCCGTCAACTACTCAAAAGGCCCCCAAGAAGACTGCAGGAAAACCAGTTGAAAAGAAAGTGAAAAATATTGAAATTGAACATGTAAGTATTTTCTGCACAATAAAGTTTTGAGTATAACAATGCATGGTTGAAATTGTTAAGCCAATAGTTTTTTGTTCTTTATACTTCTACGACTACAAATTATTCTCAAGCATTTTGGGGAGAGATGTGTTGTTGAGATCGAACCATCATAAATGTCCGTGCTGTTGTTGGAATCCGGTTAACTGTGAGAATATTTGGATAATAATTTAATAAAAATCTCATATGACAAGCCACAAACCACCATAAGTACCATCAAAAGTATCAAGGTATTCTTTTACAAATGTTTTACGGTCTTTAAAATTTAGACATTAAAAAAAAAAGGACTATGATAGAAAATCAAAGTGAAAGTTATAATCACAACCCTTTATTTATATTTCTTAAGGTAAAAAGGGGGACAAAAACAAGTTTAAGGAGCTTAACAAGTTAAAGATCCAGTCTGCTGCAGATTATTATGTTCAGGCCTGTGCGAAGAAGATGACCCGGGCATGTGTGGCTCAGCAGCATTCATCTCCTGCACTGCCAGTGGGAACTGCCTTTTATAGGTGTTTAATTTGAAATTAAATGTAATTTGATTAGTCAGAAAACAACACATGGCCTCTTATTTGGAAACATATTTATATGGTAGAAATTGTGTTTATTATTTATAATGTGTAAGATTTTGTCATAAACGGTACGAGTAAAACTATTATTACAATATAATAGAGAATGCAATAAAATCTGTTACACAGGATTCTGAAATTGAATGGCAATTGATTAATTTATCGTAATATAAAATAAGATAATGGTTTTGAGTTGCCAAATAAAGTTACAAGTTAAAATGTTAATGTTTGGTTTGCTGTAGTGTATAAGATTGTTGTGGATATGATCATTTCAATAATAGAAATTAAGAAATTGAATAACATAATTGAAAAAGTTTTTCATAATTATTGTCATATTTTGTATAAATTCACAAAAAAGAATCTGAAGCCAAATATTATCTTCAATTAAGTCCGATTTTTCCCCTTTATTTTACATGTAATAAATATAAGATTCTTAATAAGGTATTATGTTTTCTCGGCGATCTATTCTGATTTTTTATAAGGAAATAAAACCTTATTCTTAATAAGGAAAAATATATTCTTAAATAAAATAGATTGTGTGTTACACACGAAATAATCAATTATATAAAAATATCGTGAAAGGAATAATCAATTAAGGAAATAAGATCGTTAAAGGAATAATCAATTAAGAAAAATCTCGTGTGTTACGTACGGATAATCTCAATTATATGAAAGTATATGAAAATTTCTTAATTAAGAAAATACAGACTCGTATATGAAATAATTAATTATATGAAAATATCGCAAAGGAATAACATTATAC
This sequence comes from Phtheirospermum japonicum, assembly GCA_014905375.1. Taxonomy (NCBI): domain Eukaryota; kingdom Viridiplantae; phylum Streptophyta; class Magnoliopsida; order Lamiales; family Orobanchaceae; genus Phtheirospermum; species Phtheirospermum japonicum. The sequence goes on along the minus strand of BMAC01000060.1, from coordinate 1,838,448 downwards.
TCTATTCTTAATAAGGAAATACAAATTCTAAATTTTGACAAAAAGATTTATAAAACAAATTTTTTCTCTCTTTGTTGTCAAATATCTGTGTGTTTAAATAATTATTTGACACCAGTTTTCTTATCTCTTCGTGTGTGGCAAAATTGACCGATAAGAATTTATCTCTTCGTGTGTGACAAAATTGACCGATAAGAAAAAATTAACTTTCATTAATAATTATTTCCCCCAATATTTTTATCTCTTCGTGTGCGGCAAAATATACCGATAAGAAAAAACTATTTTTCATTATGTGTTTAAGTAATTATTTATCACCATTTTTTTTATGTCGGTGTAAATGAATTTTTCTCTCATATATATCATATATCGATTTTAAATTAAATACCTACTGTACGAATATATAACAGAAAAAATATCGCTATTATATAGGATATGAGAGAAAAAAATCAAATCGCCTATTATATAGGATGAGAAGAAAATATTCAATTCGCCTATTATCGCCTATTTTTATTTTATTTTAATTTAATTTTCATTTTAAGAAATATAAAAATTTATAGGTTCGCATTTTAATTTATAAATACAGGTTTCGCCTAATTATCATGCGAAACCACAATTTATATATATATATATATATATATAAGTATATTTTTTGGGTAATTGATATTTATAATACACATTATGAATTTTTATTATTTTTGATAAACTTTACATATTTTTGCATTATTTATATTTCCCCGCGAAATCGCGGGTTTTCACACTAGTACTATATATAAGTTATATCTAAGATTTAAATTTGATTCAAAAATATATATATCTAAGATTTAATAAGTATGTTATTAATAACTTAAATATAGACATAAATACATAACTTTTATATATTTTTTTAATTAATTAAAACTGACTACTATTTTTAGCATGTCGTTTTGGAGGGAAAATTTTGAGAAACATTTTTAGAAACGCTAGCCTTTATATAGATAGATAGATAGATAGATAGATAGATAAAAGTCATGTATTTATGTTTATATTTAAGTTATTACTTACATACTTATTAAATTTTATATATATATATATAGGGTTGGGTTCAAATGAGAATCCGTCATTATATGTGAACCTAGGGACTCATCTTGACCATTAGATTGGATAATCTTGATGGTTGAGATTATGACATGTCAGCATGGTAATAATATAAAAATATGTATTAATTAATTAAAAATGGTATTTTGGACATATGTCAATGTTTACAAAGAGCACTACGTTGTTCTTTGGAAAGCACAGTAGATTAAGAAAAAAAAATACTACAATTGTATACAAAAAGCATCGCAAATTTCGTTTATAAACTCCAAATTCAAAATTTTGAAATGAAACTCAAATCTTCAACAAACCATAACTTTTTCAAATTTTATTCGTTTTGAATGAAATATATATCAAATTAATCACATTCTCAAGATCTACAATTTAAGATACATATTGCATATTTTAAAACCTAAAATATATATATATATATATAATCAAATTAAAAAAGCTGGACTGATTTTAGCACTATAGTACTGTGTAAAAAGCACAATGAACCTGGACATATAATTGCACTGTGCAATAGTAGATCTAAGGCCAGGATTAGTCCCTAGGTTCACATATAATGACGGGGTTCTCATTTGAACCCAATCCTAATCCTAGGTTCACATATAATGACGGGGTTCTCATTTGAACCCAATCCTATATATATATATATATATATTTGGATCATATTTAAATCCTATATATGACTTATATATAGTATATGGATTCACATATATAATTATTCAACTAAAACTTGCCATTAAGACAATCATTACCAAATGTATACATATCTAATTAATTATAGAGTTGATATTGTAATAAAGTTAATATCTATAATTATTATCTATCACATTAATGTATATATAACTTGCATATAAATATTTTTAATACATTTATATTTTTATATACAATAAGTAAGATTTTAAATCAAATTATGACAAATTGAAATTAAAATTAATAAATCTTACAAATATCTATAACTATATAATAAGTGAGCAGTATAAAAAAAAAATTATTTTTAATATTTTTATCATTATTGAATGCATGGTTACCATTATCTATATATAGCAAAATTACTTCCAATGATATTTATATACGACTGTCAAATATTTTCTCTACGTTGTTAAGAAATAGCTATAGAACTACGTTCTAATTTATATTTATGCATGAACAATGTCTTTAACCAAAATTTTTTATAAAAGTTTTAACATATTCAAATTGATTAATATTAGTTTATAATTGATTTAGATTAGGTCCTAAAATTAGTTTTTTGTCATATATTGCATATGACAATATAATTAGATAATCTCAAAATAGAAGATCAGTACGAAAAACTTTATATATATTTAATTTAAAATGTTCTAATATCCCGAAATTTCAATATAAATAAATAAATAAATTGTTATTATTAATAGCTTTCATAAATAATTATTTAATTTCTATTAAGTGACCTAATATTTGATTTAGCCTTCATAAATAATTATTTGATTAAGTGTATGTGTGTTTAATCATATTTTAAATAAAAATTAATAATTTAAATTGTCCTTACATACAATATATTCATCCTAAACATCAAAATGGTAAATTAAGAATTATACCCTCCATCAAGTATTATTTATTCATAATTAAATAATATAAAATAACCTTCATAAATAATGAATTATTTTGAATATGGTAAATCCAATTAGATTAATTATATTTATTATCTGAATGGTGAAACTTGAGAAATTTAAAATAGATAATTATTTCATTAAAAATATAATAATCTCCATTAATTATAATTCAATTAAATTAAAATATTTCCTACATAATTCAAGGTCAACTATAATTTAAAGCTCCCCACCCAAAAAATAAATTAAATAAATATTACCGTAATCAATTTGTTTCTAATGTTCAACCATTTTTTTATGAAAAAAAAAAGTAATCAAAAGTTATGTATTACCGCAAATAACCACTAAAATTCAAATCTTTATATATATATAAAACAATTAAATATTTAGTACTTTGTATACACGCTTTCCTTATAGGTGTGTCATTCTATTGATAGAGACATTATATAATGAGCAAATAAATTGGTCTTTTAATTAATATTTATTATTTGACAATTACAATATATGATGAAAAATAATAAATAGGTATGGTTTTATTTTTTACAAAGTTAATCATGTTGTTTATATTCCTACATAATTAATGTTCATTTGATACGGACTTGACGATGTGGATATTGTCTCCTTACAATTAGTAATGTTAGCGGATCACCTACATGAACTTACCTCAATAATCTCGAAAAGGAAAATTTTCAGTTAAAACCATAAAATAACTTACCGGTATGGAAAGGTAATTTTATGTGATTATTTTTAAGAATAATTATTATGGGATTTAAATAATATTTAATAAAATATAATCTTTAAAGTAAACAATAAAATAACTTTAGCATTACGTAGAAGTACTTTTATGTGATTATCCTTGAAAATAATTATTATGGATTTTAAATAATTTTTATTAGTTTTGAAATTGAATGTATTTTAGATGTGTATATTTTTTATCCATGCTACTTTAATAGGAGAATAGCTTGAATGGGTTTAACAACAATTCATTTTAATTTTGCTGAATATCGATTGGTATTGATGGTATTTATTATTTTAGCATAATTGATTTTTTTTCTCCTTAGTGTATAATTCTGATATTTCATGTTCCACATATGGATATTACTTAGTTTTATAAGCTTTAATTATTGGAAACATAGGCTAATGCTAGCAAATGACTTCTATTTATAATTTAAGATGATTAAACCATTCAAGTATGATGTATYAGAGYGTGAATGATTCAGAAGAACTAATTGAAAATTATTTTTATATTTAATATGATTCTTAATAATAATATTTTGATAAATAAAAAAGAATCAAAAAAATATGTATCAATTAGTATTTTTAGTGATTTTAAATAAGGAAATCAACTACGTGGTATCTTTAAAAAACAACGAGACTTCATTAATTACGTATGCAATTAAATAATTCAATTAATCTATATATTATAAGAAAAGATCAATCTTATCATACACACTATTAATATTACACGATGCATGTGAATAAAAATATGTTAGATGATAACTATATATTAAAATCAACTGAATTATA